>JAVJIF010014739.1:0-80383 GCA_038442645.1 Agave tequilana
CCTCGTATGTGACAACCAAGTGTGATCAAATCTCATAGGTGGATTGCAATGAATTACCCTAACAATATCATTATAATTCAAGGCTTGAAACAAGGCATAGTGTGCCTTAGCATTAGCATCAAATTCCTTGGAGGTAATTTAGGACCAAGTGTCCTCATCACCGTCATGTATATTATGTGGTTTGGTCACCGCCTTTGCAACCCAGCTTTCCTAGGGATTGCAAGAAAACGGTAATGGAAAAGTCAAGGCCATCAAACATGGGTGGAATCTTGATTCCTTCAGCCTTGGATACTAGTGTAGAAAACAAGCAAATAATGCAAATGAGTGACTGATTAGCTAGTGGATCTCTCTAAAGTGGTTAAACTAAAAATAGAGTCTATCTCTGATACCAATTGAAAGTACACCTGGAGGGGGTGAATAGGTATAATGTTAATCAAATGCGAAAATGCAACAATTAAAATGAATAATGCAAATGGTCAACTCAAATCAAGAAGTAAAGTCAGCTTCCCTGTTAAGGGCTCTAGAACTTCTCCTCTATATCCTCTAGATAAGAGTTAAGGTGCTCAATTGCCTTTTTGATTGAAAGAGAAAAACTGACAGTATGGATGATGAAAGAGAAGAATAGCAAGGACAATGGAAGTAAAAACACAAGTGCAAGTAATTGAAGTAAGAAAAAATACAAGTGCAAGTAATAGAGATAAGGGTAAGAGCAAGAGAGAAACTAATCGCAAACACAAGAGATTTTTGTTTGAGGTTCGAGCACCAAGCTCTACGTCCTCACATTCACCGCGTGAAGGATTTCACTGTCCATAATGGAAATTACACAAAGGAACTATAAGGTTTACACAAGACCCAAAGTATACAACTCCAATCTTCAATCCTCTACACACGAAGTAACACAAAGCTAATGAAGTTAACAAGCTCTTGGCAACCACGAAGGTCACATGCTCTCTCTTTACAACTTCCTAAGTTTGAAATGAAACTCAAGAAGTTTGTGTGAGAGAAAATTCATTTGAGAAAATTGAACTTGAGAGCTTAAAACTTGTAGAGAAAGATTTGAAATTGAGAGCTCTTGAAACATGAAAGCAAATACTTGATTTTTCCTTAAAAACTTTGATTTCAAAAGCTTGTAATAAAACTTGCTGTTCAAAACTCTCCTACAATGACCCATATATATAGGAAGTATGTAACATTATTATAGAGCTAAACTAGTCAATAAAGCACTAATAAAGTCATAATAAATTGAAATATATCAGTTCGGGGATAAGACAAAATAGTTAGAAAGGAGAAAATCTCATTTTAATTCAAAATGGGCTCAAACGGTCACTGGACCTGTTGACGGTCCATTAGGTAATGGACTGTCAACAATCTAGTATCCAATGATTAAAATCTTACTCGTTGTAGAGCAAGTCTATCGATAGTCCAAAACCCCTATCGAAAGCACATCTGATATTTTGCGTATCAACTATTGACAGTAGGCCAGAACAAAGAAAACTTAACTTACTGTAAAGAGCTGCCGACAATTCTTTGAAAAGAGTCTATCGACAATCCCTTATCGACAGCTCTCCTCAGCTGCCGATAGCCCTATATATAACTGTCGAAAGTCAAGTCAAAAACAAGGATATTTTGAAATATTTTTTAAATAATTTTTGTATAGAAAACTTGTGCAAGTGTGTGATTCTTTGAGCATCAATTCAACACTAAAACTTAAGCATTCTAAGACTTACATAAGGTTACACTTTCTTCAAGTTTTCACCAAGAGGGCTTCTTCAAAATTCACGCTCTTGATTGTCCGAACTTGAATCCCATCCTTGAGTGAACTTGAGACTCCAAGCCTTCCTTTTGAGGAAGAATAAGCATCATTCAATCTCATGAACTCTGTAAGCTTATAAACACTAGAACTTTATTAGTACCAAATAACTTTATGTGGTTTGCAATCATCAAAACAAAATCGGAGAGTGTACCCTGGGCCAACAAGTTGTGCAAGTTAGCTTGTTAGTAAGTTAGGAGTTAGAACCAATCATCATGAGCCATCAACAGCTCTTGTAAGAGCAAGACCTTGTATGAAGCTATTAGATTCATGTGGATTATAAATCAAGTATTAGATTGTTAGTGATTAGTAGTTATTCACCATGAAAGAAACAAGCTAAGAATCATGTAGAAGTTAGATGAGAAACTAATAGAAGGAAAGGAGGAAGCTTTCATAGATTTGTCACTCATCTATTTCATCAATACTCTTTTTTCATATGAATCAATCTCTGGGCCAATACAAGATCTGAAAAAAGAAAAGAAAAATACAAAGAAAAGAAGAAGATCCTAATCTATTCTATGGAGAAGAAACCCTAATTCTGCCTCCTCTCCTGAATTCTGGCCAACAATGTAGTATTTATAGGCAAATGAAGCTTTTGGAAGACGAGATGGTAGACACGTAGCAATAGCCGCGGATCCGCGGCCTAATCAGGGCCGAGTCTCGTCCAGCTACGAGAGGCTCCTTTATATATTAAATTTTCTGATTTTTGCTCTAAAATTCAGTAGATTGGGCTTCAATGTTGGGATTCAATTTGAGTCTATTTTGGGTTCTTCTAGAAATACTTAGACTTTAAGAAATCTCTAAAATTATCTCAAAAATGGCAATATTCAGCCTCTCTTTACCAATTTGTCTTTCTCCAGGTATTATCTGCATAAGAGACCAAATCATAGGCAAGAAGCAGTGTTTATACATAAACCAATAGGAAAATTCAATAATAAAATGCAGAATTATTGACTAATTACACCCCCGACACTTATTTTTGCTCGTTCTGAGAAAATAAGAAAACTAAAAACTAAACTAAAACTTTTATTACACCATTTTCGTAGGTGATGTGATTGCACTGAGCATGTGCAACAAGCTTCTAAACCTCTAAATTTTCCCTAGAGGAGGAGTTATAGTCTCCTGAGGATTTTCAGTCGATTACACCCACAAAATCCATAATGAAAGAAAATAAAAAAATTTTGAAATATTTTTGCTAAAAATTAAGTGATCTAAGGTCTTAGATTAACCTAAACTATTCATCCCTAATTTGAGTCTCATGCAAGGACTTATTATCAATCAAGTTTAAGAAATGAATATTAAATTGAATATTTGATCTTTCATAAAACCTAGATAATATGTATTTGTATATTTTGAGATTTAACTTGGAATATGATACCATTTATGCATTTATATAATTTTCTTTTACTTTTATTAGGCTTTCTAGTCTACCCATGTAGCGAACTTTTAATCAATGACTCTCAGACCAAACAGTCTTAGGGCAATAGATGAGAAAACATCCCTCGGGTTTAAGGATTCTAGTAAACAAGACCACAAAATTAAAAGGTTTATTTGTTTTGACCACCGTTAGACGTGACTAATCATACTTCTGAAGGCACAATTAACCAACATAATTAGTGGCCAAATATTTTATAATATTTTTTATAAGGATATTTAAGTTTTTATTTTAATCCCTCAATGCATAAGTGCATATATCTCTATGACAAAAAATTCTAGATCAATTATTTTTGAATCTTTCTTTCATAACCTAAAAATCTAACAATACCTCTTATTTTGATTCAAATTAAGAAACCATAATCAAGGCTTCCCTAATTCCTAAAATCCTAATTTTCTTAAAAATGGATAAATTTTTTTCTCTTTTTTCAAAAAGTTTGTTTAGAAGAGAAAAATCCTATAAAAAAGAGAGAATTCTAAAAGTATCTTAAAAAAAGTGAAAAAAAGAAAATCTAAAAACTCTATGTTAATAGACCCTCCCCCACACTTATCTTACGCATTGTCCTCAATACATCGTGAATGTATGTTTGCATGAAAATAAAGAGGGAAGAAAAATTCATCACAGGGTGGTAGTTTTGGTGAGGTGTGATTGATGCACAAAATGCAGCCCAATCAGAGAACGTGGAGTTTATACGAGCCCACCAGTGACCTTTCTCATAATATAACCCGTTAATTGATAAATATGTGCATGATTTTATTTTGAAAAATTAACTCCATCAAATTTTCAGTTTTGAAAAATAATCTCTAAGTCATTTTTTTCTACACCTTTATGCTAGAATGGAATGTGATATGGGGAAATGATTGATTTGGGTTCAGGAGGTACAAGAACTTTATTTTTTTCTACACTTTTAGTATGAACTCATGAAATTGACTGAAATCAAATAAAGGCTCTAGAGTCGAAATTGGTTCAAAAATTGGGTCCAAAATAAAAAATTCATTTTCTCTCAATGAAATGTGACTTTGTAAGATAGGTGATTCAAATTCAAGAATTGCAGGCATGGGAATTAAAACCGACACGAAAATATTGCTCAAATTAGGTAACAATACAAGAGTCAATATTGATTCAAAATTTGGAATTGAATCGTAAAATTGAGGATCAGGGTCACGTTCCTGTTCGAGTTCAATTTCATTGAAATAAAAACTTGCCAAATTGTCAATGTGACTCTCAAAAGTTGGTATTGGTCAAGTCCAAGATGATCTTGAAAGATTGATGATTCAATTTCACGATATACAGGCAAATGATTCAATACTGACTCGAGCAAGTGATTAAAATCAGGTAAAAATACCAGAGTCAATATTGAGTTAAGAAGTGGAATTGAATAACCAAGATGAGATTTACGATCACATTAATGCTCAAGTTTAATTCACTAAAGGGATAACTTGCCAAATTGTCCATGTGATTCTCAAAACTTTGATATTGATCAAGTTCAAGTGGATGTGATGAATTGATCTTGATTTCTAAAATACTATAATTTTTGGGTCTAATCGATATGATTAGAGATATCAGAATTGGTCAAAGGTTGATAAGGGATAGTTTTCTCATTTTATAAGCATTGACAAATTCACTTATTTGTGCTTCTAACCTATTGATAGACTGGGTAACAAAATTTTGGGTCTGAATCATGTCTTTCATACTCTTTCTAACCCTGTCAGTTCTTCTTGAAAAGGTAAGTGGGAAGGTTGGTTTTGAAAACTTTAGTGAAATTGTGAGTCCATCAGATTTTAAAATTTTTTCGAGCTCACGCAAGATATCCATACTCTTTTCAAGTCAGATTTTCTTCAGTGTGATGTGAGACTTGAAAGGATGAGTATGAATCTTGAAATTCTGTGTAATTTCAGAATCTAACATGTTTTGAAATTGTTGCTCAAACTCACGCAAGACTTTCATACTCTTTTCTAACTCAGATTTTTCTTCAAGCGGGTATTCTAGAAAAAGAGTATATGAAGCTTGATTTTGAAAAAATATGAAGATTGTGAATGGGCCATGTTTTGAAATTGTTGTTGGGACTCAAGCATGACTTCTATACTCTTTTATAATTTGAATTTTTCTTTAATTGTTTGTTCTGGAAAAGGAGTATATGAAGCAAAATTGGGAATGATTGTAGATAAGGTGGTTAAAAATTTTGCTCAGGGAGATGAATCCACATTGACTCTGTGAAGAGTTGAGATTATTTTAAAATTTTGGTCATAATATTGGGGATATGGGTTACATTGAATAAGATAAATCTAATTCGGCCTATTCAGTTGGTTCATGTTATACAAAGTTAGGTTGGAGGTATCCGAGTCAAATGAAGTCGGGATGAAATATGAATTTATATTAGGATTGAAAAAATTATTATTGAAATCCATTTCACAATAATCACAAACAAAAAGAAATAAACAAACAAAGAAACAAACAAACAAAAAGAAAGAAAATTCAAACAAGCCTATGCTACAGTTGACCTAGATAACTCCTAGCTGGTCAACTATCCAGGAGAGGGCTATTGTAGTATCTGACCATGAGCTAATTGGACATGGAAGGGCAAAATTCAATGGGAGTTATCCGTGCGTAAGCAACATGCCTTAATTACGCCAAACCACTGAATTTTGGAGGCTTAACCTCTTAATCTCCAACCTTAGACACTGATTTGGTAAGAATCTGGTACTAACAACTCCTCCTGAGGTCAATCTCTTAATGAGTCCGAGATGCCCCTAGGGGCTAACGTTTAGAAATTCTTATTTAGTCTTAGGTTGTGTGAGTGGGGAGGTAGTTTTTTGGCCAAGGGAGGTTAATGACTTCCCTACCTTATGTATGCTGGGTTATACTCTTAATTTTGATTCGTGTAAGTGTGCCATATAGATAAGAATAGACACTCAAAATGAGTAAATCACCCACGTGTTTGTCCTCTGCTATTTGCAGTGCAATATGTAAATTTCAGTTCAACTCACAATAAAAGAACAAAATACAATAAATTGGAATTGAAATAGACACGTTCATACAATGCAAATGTCTAAATCAATTTTTAACATGTGTAATTATTGATATTTGTTGTTAATTATTGCAGTGTACAGGCAACAATACAGAAAACTAGCTGCAGAATACACTATAACATGAAAGCATGAAATTCCCTACAAAATTTGGGGTCCTGCAAACCCTATGTTGGCGTGTTTGCACATCTTCTAAGGTTGGCACGGTAAAATGTTGAAAGCAGACTCCCTGCTTTCTAAAGCAGGGAGCTCCAGGGGGTATGGTCTTCTACAATGTTTAGCTTTTGCAGAATTGATCTGTTCACAGAAATAGAAAAGAGAATGTTAACAAAAATGTGAGCTTAAATCGTTCTCATCCCTAGCAACGGCGCCAAAATCTGATCAGAGGGGAACCGCTCACGAAAATATGTGTTTTGAAATAAAGAGTTTAAGTGTGTGTACTTTGGCTTCCTCGATACTTCTGTTATAGTAAAATAGCTAGAGTGGTTGAATCCATATGGACGAGAGTTGATAGAAGCATTAACGGTGTGCCACGATAGTGTTAATAAGTTCTTTTAGGTTTCAAAAGAATCTAAAAGAGAACAAAAAAGAAAACAAGAAGAAGAGGAGGAGATGAAAGCATAAAATGAAACATAGTGAAGTTGTTTAGAAATTGATTTTAAAAAACAAGGTAAAAGGAGGAAGAAAACTCATGATTTCTAACTACTAATTACTCTACTAACCATGCTAACCCCAAGAGTGATAGTTGACTCGCTATGGATCCTTGGCCATCACTAGACTTATCTCCAAGAGCTCTTCAAGCATGCTCTATAAGATTGTTCTTCACATCAAAGCTTGATTAATAAGGTGCACCATACAATTAATTCATCAAAACCGGTTAGAGACAAGCATGAAGTAATGTAAGTTGTGCAATTAGTTATTAGCAAGTTAGGAGTTAGAATCCATCATCATAAGCCATCAATGACTCTTGCAAGAGCAAAGCCTTATATGAGACTATAAGATTTATGTAGATTATCAATCAAGTGTTAGATTGTTAATGGTTAGTAGTTGGTCACTATAAAAGAAAACTAGCTAAGAATCATGTAGAAGTTTGAGAAGAAACTAATAGAAGGAAAGAATGAATCTTTCATCGATTTATTACTCATTTATTACATCAAAACTCTTTTTCTCCTATGAATCAATCTCTGGCCTAATACAAGATCTAAAAAAGAAAGAAAAATACAAAGAAAAGAAAGAGAAAATCCTAATCTATTTTATGGAGATGAAACCCTAATCATGGTCTCCTCTTCAAATTCTGACTATCAATGCAGTATCTATAAGCAAATGAAGCTTCTGGAAGACGAGATAATGCCACGCGGCAAAGATCAGCGCCTATGGCGCTAACTTTACAGTTGACCTGCGGCAATAGCCGCAGATCCGCAGCCTCATCAGGGCCATAGGCCCTAATCTTTTGGCCCGGGTCTCATCTAGCTGCGAGAGAATCCTTTATATATTGAATTTTCTGATTTTTGCTCTGAAATTCCAGCAGATTGGGCTTCAATATTAGGTTTCAATTTGAATCTATTTTGGGTTCTTCTAGAAAGACTTGGACTTCAAGAAATCTTCAAAATTATCCTAAAAATAGCAATATTCAGCCTCTTTTTACCAATTTGCCCTTATCCTGGTATTATTTGCATAAGTGACAAAAACACGGGTAAGAAGCAGTATTTTATTCATAAGCAACAGGAAAATATGATAATAAAATACAGAATTGATGACTAATCATCTAGCAATTTTTTAAAAGTTCTTAATAAACCTACGATACAATCTGGCGTGTCCTAAGAAAGAACAGATATCTTTCACACATTTAAGTATTTGGAGCTTAGCTATGACATCTATCTTCGCCTTATCCACTTTAATCACTTTTTTAGAAATTTCATGTCCTAGGACAATTCAATTTTCCACCATAAAGTGACAATTTTCCCAATTTAGTGTCAAGCTCTTTTCAACATATCTTTTGAGGACAAGTTATAGATTGTGAAGACATTAATCAATCTTTATAGATGGAGAAATCATCCATAAATATTTCAATGAACCATTCTACTATGTCAGAAAATTGACTCAACATGCAACATTGAAACATCACGTGCACATTGCACAAGCCAAAAGGCATCAGTGATAAGCAAAGGTCGCAAATGGATATGTGAACGTGATCTTCTCTTGGTCCTCCGGAGCTATAATAATTTGATTGTACCCCGAATAACCATCCAAGAGACAATAATACTCATGATCAGCTATTAGTTCAAGCATTTGATCGATAAATGGAAGAAGGAAATAATCCTTACGAGTGGCAGCATTTAACTTACTGTAGTCAATGCAAATTCGAATCTTAGTGGGGAGTCACGTTTTTACTAACTCTTTGTTTCCATTTTCTACCACGGTAAAACTAGATCTCTTAGAAACTATGTGAACTGGGCTAACCTATTGGCTATCATAAATAGGATAAATTATCCATTATTTAAAGTTTCATAATTTCGGCACAACCTTTTGCATTTTAGGGTTTAACCTACGCTGCAAATCCCTCTTAGGTTTTGCCTCTTCATTGAGATGAATGCGATGTTGAAGTATACCTGGACACAATTCCTTGATGTCGGTCATCATCCAACCAATGGCTTCCATACGCTTCCTAAGAACTGACGTAAGAATCTCTTCTTGCCCTGTAGTCAAATGGGACGCGATGATGACTGAAAGTGACTCTTGTCTGCCTAGGTAGATGTATTTAAGATCTTTGGGCAAGGCTTTAAGTTTTTGGAAAGAAGAAGACTCAATGGAAGGAGGAATCAAGTTTCTTGGCTCCAGATTTAGTGAAACTGGGCTTTATGCCCAGTTTACAGTAGAATTGATAATTTTATCTAGGTTGAAATCCTCGGACTCTAACTCGAACTCACACTCAATTTCTAACTCTATCTCTTCACTGTGTTCACTAGTTAAGTTCTCAATATAGTTAACTTCAAAATCTTGATCATCCATATCGCGTGGTTGTTGTTCTAGGTTGAAAATATTGACTTCTTTAGTCATATCTCCAAAAGTTACTCTCATAGATCCATTCCGACAATTAATGATTGCATTAGCTATAGCATGGAATGAGCGTCCTAGGGTGACGAGAGTTTGAGACCTACAATTTGACACTGGTTGGGTTTCAAGAATGATGAAGTCTATTGGGTAGATGAACTCTCCAACTCGTGTAAGGATATTAGTTATTTCTCTCATTGAAACTTTAACTGGCCGATCAGCCTAAGCTTGTCCAACCCAAGTTATTGGTGTACAGAGAAGGGAAGCAAGTTGATACTTGCTCCCAAATCAAGAGTGCACGATTAATTTTAGTTTATCCTATGGTGCAAGCAATGGTGGGGCAACCTAGATCTTTATATTTGACAGGAATCAGGCTAGACAGTAACTCACTAATGTTAGTAGCTAAGAAGATTTTCTTGGGCACATCAGTCTTTCTCTTCTTAATACACATGTCTTTAAGGAATTTGGCATAGATAGATACTTGTTGGATCGCATTAAGAAGGAAAAAATTAATCTTTACTTGATTGAACATCTCAAGTATTTTCTCCATTTGTGCAGTTTGTTTGTTATTGTTCTTTAGCCTATTTGAAAATGGGACTATAGGCTTGTGCACCTGATTAGCTTACTTATCTTTTTCATAATTAGAATTGGAAGAATTGGAACTAGAGGAAGTGGATGCTTGTGTTGGGTCGTGTTGAATAGGAGTGGATCGCATCAACACTTGGTTAGTAACTTGTTTCGCTGACCTAAGGGTGTGAATAATATTACACTGATTGATCTGAGAATTCTTGACTAAAGTTCCTAAGATCTATCAACGGCTGACTAAGCAAAGTTTCCTTGGGCCTTTCACTTAGTGAATTAGCTAGCTGACTTATCTTAACCTCTAACCTTTGTGTGTGGTTGTCAACTATTGTCCTTGGATATGCACGAATGATTCTTGGGACTTGATCAAATTTTCCATCTTTCTCTCCAAATTGGTAAATATTATCTCTATTTGATGATTTTGGAAAGAAGGGAATAGAATTTGGTTGGGAAAATTTTGTGATAACTAGAAGGTTGGAAATTGTTGGAAAAATTGGACTAGGATGATCTTCATTGTTTCTCCAGCTGAGATTATATGTTTGTGAGTAGAGATTGTTTTGGGTCCTCGAGAAGGTTGTATTCATGGGCTGGGGCAACATTTGTTGAGCTTCAAAGACTGGATACTCTTCGAACACATGGTTCATAGCTTGATAGAAAGTGCAGCTTGGATTTTGAACATAGGTTGGACTGACTTGATTTACCGGGGCTGGCTCTTTAGTTTCTAAAGCTTCCATTCTTCTCATTAGGTTAGAAATTTTAGATTCGGTAGCTATAAATGATTCTATTAAATGGAGACCTCCTTTAGAAGAGATAGGGTTGCTATTCCTAGTTTTGTCGGCTTGGTTCCACTAGAGTGCTTTTTGGCTAAATCCTCAAATAGTTTTCACCCTTGATCTTTATCCCTTTGAAGGAATCCTTTTGGCACATGGTTTCTAAAGAGTTTTTGTTTGGTAATCTAAACCATCATAAAAAATTTGGCATTGCCGCCACTTTTCTATACCGTGATGAAGGCATTGGGTAAGGAGATCTTTGAACCGTTCAAAATACTTCCAAAAAGGTTCACTTGTGTCTTACTTGAACTACATTATATTCTTCCTAATGAAGGCGATCTTATGGATAAGGTAGAATTTCTTCAAGAAGACCTTGACGAAATCATCCCACGATGTGACAGAATCTACGGCCATATTGTAAAGCCATTTCTTGGCTATGTCCTTAAGGGAAAAGGAATGAAATATAACCTAACAACATTGTCTCATAGCTGGGGTATTCTTAATATAAGATATACTTTCTCAAATTCCCTTATAAAGTACGCATCTTCAAAGTCTAAACCATGAAACTTGGGAGAATGTTGATGCATTGGGGCTTGAGCTTAAAATTGTTGTTGTCACCGACTTCAAAAAGCAGAATGCAAGATGGAAGTAATGTTCTAATCGGATAGAACCTATCCTACAGAGATGAAGTTTGTGCCATAACTGGATCTGATTTTGGTGGTAAACTATTTTGGTTTAACCTAGATGTAACTGGGTCTTTTGAATACACTTACATGCAATATCACAAACAAAATCACCAATCAGTCATAAAAAGGAAAAGGAAAAAAAATTAACCAAGCCTATCTAAGGTAAATTAGACCTAGCGACTCCTAACTGGTTAGACTATCCATGAGAGATATATTGCAGCAATCTGACCACAAGTTAATCGATCAGGCCAGGGCAAGATTAATGGGAGGTATCCATGCAAGAGCAATGTGCTTTATTAAGCTAAGCCACTAGCCTTTGAGGTTTTGCCTTTCAATCTCTAGCCTTGGCACCAATTTGACTAGAGTCAAATTGTGAGAACTTCCTCCTTAGGTCAATCTCCTAGTGAGTCCGAGTTGTTTTAGGGCCAACGTCTATCCAAATTTTAAATTAAGCTTAGTGAGTGCAGTAAAGATGGTTTATGGGCTAAGGGAGGGTAATGACTTTCCCATCTTATCTTTTTTATGAGACTTTTTCTTAGATCATTTTTGTGCAAAGTGTGCAAGTAAATAGATAAGTAACTCTCAAACAATTATAAATCACCCAAGACTATTTTCTAATCAAGATGCAATATAGACGTACCTTGTCTCCAGCACCCTTCAATAGTAATTTAAAAAGAAATGAATTTAGACAGGTACCTATGATGCAAATCTAATCATTTTTTAAACATCTTAAACAATAGATTACTGTTGTGATTAGAACAATGTGCAAATACAAGTATTCAAGAAAACTAAAAATAGCAGAGACTTGATATTGCAATTCTGAAGCACCTATAGATTACTCAGCAAGTGGATCAACCACTTTGCCGCATTTGAGCGGCAACTGCCGCATTCGCGCTGCTAAATTGTGTGATCATGTGCTCTGCTTTCTTGAGGAGAGGAACAAGAAAGCAAGCTTTGTTCTTTACCCTTCAGTTCCTTGAAACATGTTCTCGCATACACAAACAAAGAAAAAAGATTGTTAAAAAAAAATACTATATCATTCCCTCCATGACAACGACGCCAAAATTTTATTATGAAAAATAGAGAGTTTAGAAAGATGTTACCTGAAAGTAGGTGTATGTTTCTTTCTTCTCGCAACTTAACCGTGCTAGTAATGGCTATACAAGTTGAATCCACATGAAGGAATGTGACGCAAGCATTTTAGTACTGTTCTTAGAGTAATCTTCTTTTTTAACTGAGAAACTAAAAATAGAAAAGAAAAGAAAAGGAAATTGTTTGTTTGGTTTTGTTTTGTTTTTGTTTTTGGAAATTTAAGAAAAGGGAAACTTAAAAGATGGTTGAAAAGAAAATTAGGGTTTTGATAATTGTGATTTTCATCTATATTTTGTACCATTTTTATACCTATTTTGTTACACATTTAATACTGCGTGGGTGTTTTTGTTTAAGTTTATTCAGAAATTAGGTCAAGAGTACAAATTAGAGAAAGAGATGAAAAACAGAAAATCGATATTAAAGAGATGATTGCAGCAATAAATTTCAAGATTCAGACATCCAGATACCTAATAGATTGTCAAAAGAGTCTATAAAATATGGGAAAGCATCTAACAAAAGTTTGAGGTCAATCCAAGTCAAAATTCAGCTCGGTAGCCGAATTTTTGGCTGCCTGGCCGTCTATTATTCAACAAAGAGCAGAAATCTGTTTCAGACTCGGATTCACACTGGACACATTTTAATATTTTGATCATAACTTTCGCTACAGGTAGTTAAATCTAATGATTTAGGATGTTATGGAAAGAGGACTTAAAAGGCTACAATTCTTCTGTTAACACTATTTTCTAGTTCAGTCAATTGTTAAGACGTATTCAGCAATCCATGTCAGCTATTTGTAGATTAATTCAGGATTGAATTTTCACACCGAACTGAAGTAGGATTAGAAGTCCTAATGTCTTCCTGATTATAATTGGATCTGAGGTCTATATAAAGGGCTGCAATATCTTGTAATCAAAGCATCTCTCGATAATCTCATCAACAAAAATAACTTTTATAATTTAGGTTTTAGTTTTTCTCTTTCTTATATAAAGATCCACTGTGCTTAATGCTTCCTCTAACTTGTAAATGTAATAGATCAAGTGACTGTGAATTCTAGTATTAGAGGTTACAATTAATATTGCTCGAGGGAGAATGTTGGTTAAGATAGGGACTTTTGATTATTAATATAAATAGTATGTAGTTACTAGCACAATCAACTTGTTAATTCAGATTATTAATTTTTAAAATCAATTGCCCTAGTGATTTCCTAATCCAAAGCCAACATCTTTCTTGTTTAATTGACTTTCATGTCTATATCTTTCATTCAAATAAAACTTTGAGTTAATGCACCATTGGCACTTAATTAGATAACAGCCCTTGTAGCTCCGACACTCTACTCTATCACTTTATTACTTATAAACAATTGGTGCACTTGCCATTGAATTCATACCATGTTTTTGGCGTCAATGTCAGGGATTATTTATCTTTATTAATATCAATACTGATTGACTCTAGTTTTACTTTGAAATTTTATCTTTATTTTTATTTCTTTCCTTTTCTTTTATTTCTGGTCTTTAGAATACAACAACTATCAATGGTCCTCACAAAGATTTGAGCCAATGCAAACATGTTCGTAGTGTGGAGGAAATCATGATCCTATTGATTGCCCATATTTTTCCAGCACCTACATCTACAATCCTGCTCGAGAAAATCATCAAAATTCTTTGGGAGCGACAACCATCATGTTATCAAGCCTCAAAACTTTGTACCTCAAGAGAAGTCCAATTTGGAAGAAACTATGAAAAGCTTAAATAGAACTTTCAAAAGTTTTATGGAGCTTTCACGTTCCCTGCAAAGTAAATCCAAGGTAGATCTCGAGGAGGAAAAAGAGGAAGTCATCTCAGGGAAACCACAAGAATTTTTTCAAGAGGTCGAAGCACATGAGAATAAAGGATCAAGCATCAAAGAAGCTAAAGCATATAAGGAGGAAGAAGAAAGCTACATAGAGGATCTCAAGTGGTTGAGAAGGAACTTGTCTCAAATTCATCAATGCAGAAGACAGAAAAGACATCAATTGAGATCACATACCAGAAGGAGGATACAAAAATTTGGAGCAAAAATTTTAACGTCATCTGCCCAGAAAATTTAGCTGCACAGCCGAATTTTCGGCTGGACAACCTTCCTCTTATTGAACCAGAGCTTCTATTTGTTCTAGAACTTTCTCTAGATCTCCTAGCAAGCAGTGAAGAAGCTAAAGTTAAAAAAGTTATACTCAAAGCTAGAGTTCCTTTCAAGGAAAGAAACTTAACTTGAGTATCTACACTTTTGATGAGACACCGATTGAGCAATCTTTTGAAGAGACTTCATTTCATGCATTACCAAGCTTTTACAATTTAAGGTATTTATCTAAAGATATTGGATGTGTCTTGCAGGTTGAAAATGCTTTACCATATGATGCTGCTGATGATGAGATGATCCGTTGCATGAAAAGTTTAAAAAGGACAAATCAAAAGAAGCATAACTGAAATTGAAGACAACAAAAAACAAAGTAGACAGCCTCAGCGAGAAGTTGACAAAGTGGTTGAGCACATCTAAATCTTCTCTGAAGAGAGTGCATTGGGAAAGTGGAAAGCATCCTCGTGGACGAAATCGATGAATAACGGCAAGGGAGATTAATTTGTTGTAAATATGAATACTAACTGTTTTTTTCCTTTTTCTTTTTCTGTACCCTAGCCCAAAACTAGAGTTTTAAATTAGAAATATAACTACAAGATGAACTAACTTGATGAAATAAAGTTGTCAAAAAAATTTGAGGATCAAAAGAGTCAAAAGTACGGCTGGGTAGCTGAATTTACGACTACGTAGCTGAACAATTCAGAATTACAAGTTCAAATTTCTTTTAGATAAGTATTTCTCGAATTGGTTATTAATGAGTATGACTATTTTTTGCAAACTGATATACAAGTTTTTTTATTACTTTTAAAAGTTTTAATTGGCATACGTTGATTTTTGTGAATGATATTTATTTGTTATTTTACATGTGATATAGATTCATCTTGTACTATATTAGGACATGCCAAGGTTTAGGTATTGGGGAGGGGTCTAGGATTTTTTTATTTTATGTTTTTTTAGGTTATAATTTTTTATTTATTTCTTTTCTTTTTAGGATTTGTTTTCTAGATTTTTCTTTTACTTTTACTAACCGAAATTTTTTTAAATTTTAGTAAGTTTATTTAGTTTTAAGGGATTTAGTGACCATATAGTTTGAATTGGATAGGGATATCAATTTGATAAATTCCCTAATTCTTTGAAAAGAGATGAAAAATCTGAAAATTGAATACCATTTTGAATATGTCTACGTGAATATGCATCTTATCTACACTTACACATTGGTTTAAGCTTGGGATAATGAGGACTACTTAATACTTGAAAAAAAATTATTGATTAGTTAGATACTTTGGCCTCAAGAAGCCTTCATATTTATGCGAAAGATAGTTGGATAAGTTATATTTATGAAAAAAAAGAAGTGCTTAAAGGGCAACGGAGTGGTAATACTCCGAAACTTCTATATTGTAAAAAAGAAAAAAAGTTTAAGTATGAAAGGTTTGAATCAAAATCCCAAGTTACGAGCCATCACATGTTCACAAAGATGCATAGGATTGAAAAACTTAGAAAAGATGGTGGAATATGTTAGAATTTAAATCTCTAGGATAAGAAGATGGGATTTCTCGATAAGAGATTGAACTTGAAAAGATTACTTCTGGATACTATTGAACTTGTTTTCTATTGATACTTATTGATTTAAAAATATTTTTCTTTTTTCTTTCTACTTATTTTTCACTTTCTTTATTTTCAGTTATCGTTATTTTTTTATCCTTATTCCTTAATCTCTTTATATTTTTTCTTTGAATTTTATGAATTTTGTGGGTATATTCAATGCAAACCCTCACGAGACAACACTCGTCCACTAGGGTAACTTAGGGGTTTAACGGCTTATTGCACGTGCTAAGTGCAACGTGATTCCTATGAAAGTGAGTTAAAATTTTTTTTTTTTAGGATTTTAGTTTTTTTCTTTTTAGATTTGAAATTTTGCTTGAGGACTAGCAAAAGTTAGGTATGTGGTGTGATAATTGTGATTATCACCTATATTTGTACCACTTTAATCTCTCTTTTATTACACATTTAATACTGCATGGGTGTTTTTGTTTAAGTTTATGTAGAAATTAGGTCAAGAGCACAAATTAGAGAAAAGATGAAAAAGCAGAAAATCGATATTAAAGAGATGATTGCAGCAGTATATTTCAAGATTCAGACATTCAGAGACCTAATAGACTTGACAAAGAGTCTATAAAATATGAGAAAGTATTTAACAAAATTTTAAGATCAAATCAAGTCAAAGTTCGGGTGGGTAGCCGATTTTTTCAGCTGCCTGGCCGTCTACTATTCAACAGAGAGCAGAAATCTGTTTCAGACTGAACACATTTTAGTATTTTGAATATATCTTTCGCTACAGATATCCAATTCTAATGATTCAAGATGCAATGGAAAGAGGACTTAAAGGGTTACAATTCATCTATTTCCTAATTCAGTCATTTGTCAAGCTGTATTCAGTAATCAACGTCAGCTATTTGCAAATCAATTTAGGATTGAATTCTCACATCAAACTAAAGTAGGATTAGAAGTCATAATGTGTTCCTGATCGTAATTGCCTCTAAGGTCTATATAAAGGGCTGCAATCTCTTGTAATCAGAGTATCTCTCAATAATCTCATCAACAAAAATATAGAAACAACCTTTGTAATTTAGGTTTTAGTTTTTCTCTTTGTTATATAAAATTCTTGCTTTTGAAGAAGAAATTCTGGTGTTTTAGAAGAAGAAGATTAGAGGAGAAGTGGTAACTAATAATTAGATATGATTCTTAAATTGCTGTTATCCTTTCTCTTTCTCTTTAATTTATTATATGAAGATAGAAATCATGTTTATTATTTTGCTTTGCAATTTATTTATCATGAACTAAATCTTTATAGCTAGGGCGTTGATGTATTCAATTATTATGAAGATTTAATCTTGTTATTTTGTGTTAGTTCTATGTAACTCCTCCATTCTTTATGTTAGATTCTATGCATGTTAAGTTTTTATTCTTGTTCTTCATGTTATCAATTGATGCGCACAATTATATAGAAGGTTAGGTTTGAGACGGAGAGGAGATAATTTAGCAACGCTTCATGAGAATAAAAACGAAAACTTGATATGTTGAGATATAAAAGTTGTGCAATCTTAATAAAGATCCACCATGCCTAATTCTTCCTCTAACTTGTAAATCTACTAGATCGAGAGATTGTGGGTTCTTATATTAGAGGTTAGAATTAATATTGCTCGAGAGAGAATATTAGTTAAGATAAGAACTTTTGATTGTTAATATAAGTAGTATTTAGTTACTAACACAATCAATTTGTCAATTCAGATTATTAATTGTTGAAATCAATTGCCCTAGTGATTTTTCTATCCAAAGTAGGGGTGGCAATTGGGTCGGGTCAGGTTGACCCGACCCGATTACTGCTCGACCCATATAATAATCGGGTCGGGTCGACCCGACCCGATTATTATACGGGTCAAAAATTCAGACCCAGACCCGACCCATTCTTAGTCGGGTCGACCCGACCTGACCCATTTGACCCGATTATTAAATTTTAAATATAATTTCTTTACACTTTATTATAAATTGTTGGGTGGTATAGTTAGTCATCACACTAAACTCTACACACTAGAAGCCACGGGTTCAAAATTGGTCTTACGCATATTTTTTGACAATTTAATTTAGGTGAAGGGAGGAGGCGGGGGCGGCATTGTAGGAGATCAAGGGGAGGGGGCCGAGGAGGAGAGAGATAATCGGGTCTGGCGGGTCAAGCGGGTCTGGCGGGTTCGGGTCGACCCGACCCATTTAATAATCGGGTCAGATGGGTCGACCCTATTACGACCCAAACCCGATTAACCCAAACCCAGACCCGCTAACTGCGGGTTGGGTCG
Organism: Agave tequilana; assembly: GCA_038442645.1. NCBI lineage: Eukaryota > Viridiplantae > Streptophyta > Magnoliopsida > Asparagales > Asparagaceae > Agave > Agave tequilana. The sequence goes on from JAVJIF010014739.1 coordinate 18,416, forward strand.
GGTCGGGTCTGGCGGGTCGCGACCCGTCTGCCACCCCTAATCTAAAGCCAACATATTTCTTGTTTATTTCACTTCCATATCTATATATTTCCTTCAAATAATACTTTGAGTTAATACACCATTGCTACTTACTTAGATAACAATCCTCATGGGTTCGACACTCTGCTCTATCACTTTATTACTTGTATACAATTGGTGCACTTGCCATTCGATTCACACCAGGTTTCTAAACAAGGGTTTTGAAAAACAAGGGTTTCTAAAGAGAACTAAGGAGAAAAGAGATTTAGTTAATTTTTTTAAAATATGAGAAAAAGTTCAAAGCTTGCTAATCATCTACCACTACTAACTTACTAATCTTTGAAAGGTAATTGCTTCACTTTAGATCATAAGCAAAAATAGTACCTTGGAGTTTGCATAAGATTCAAGCAAGATACGTAAGATGAAAAGGAAAACTCTACTTGAAATAACATGAGCCAAAATTCAACATTAAACCATCAAAGCATTCCAAGCATAGAATAAGAAAAATCAAAATTTAATATTAAATTATCAAGACAGTCCAAGTATAGAATAAGAAAAATCACTAACTAGTATTTGAAAATATAAATTTAATTGCACATCCTAATGCGCCTTTAAGAACACTCGCTTATTCGCAAGGTTTGGATTTAGGCATACATATGATTCAGTCAGATTATCTAGCAACGATTAGAAGTAGTGGTGGGTAGAGATTCGCAAACCATGAAGAAGAATTAGTTACGCATGATTAAAGCTAAGCAAAGCATGGTAGATGAAATAAAAGATTGCATAATTAAAAGAAAAGTAAGTAAATAACAAAAGAGATTGAGAAGAAGAATAAAAATCTTGTATTGATCTGTCACCTCCAATTACAATTGCTCTTTCCCTCTTACAAGATCACTCTTGATCTAAAACCTAGAAAACTAAAATTGAAATTCGAAAAAAAACAACTAAAGAAAACCTTAATTATTGATCTCTGCTTTCTCTCTTTGCCTCTGCCTCTGCTAGGGTATTTATAGAAGAAACTTAGGGGATATTTCGAATCGAAATCACACACCAACTGCCAATTTAACGACCCAGAGGAAGCCATGTTTTCATAGCTTTATAAGGAAAGGCGCAGTAAAATTTGAGACTCTAACTCAGCATTTCCTTCTGTAACTGTATTTTTTTCCTGTTATCCAAAGATATACTCGTAGAATTTGAATTTAAACTATGGATAATCTGAGAATATTCTTTTCTCCTCTTGACTTGAAGTTCAATTGATTTGGAATCCGAATTTAGGTGAGATTTATAGACTATTTGGAGTTTTTTTCCTAATAATATCTAAATAAGTAACTGAACACTCATAAAAAAAGGAGGGTTAAATAATGGAGTTTAATAAAATATAAATCAAAGATAAAGATGAAAATGTTATACTAAATATGCAAAATTGAAATGTAATCACTAATCTTTTCCGTGTTCATCACCTCCTTATCAAAATTTTGAGGATGAAATTTTTTTATAAGGTGGGTTGATTGTATTACCCTGATCACGAAATTTTTTTCTCTCCTCCTCTCATTTCCCTTCATCACTCTCTCTCATTCTCTCTCTCTTTCTTCTCTCTCCCCCTCCTTGTCGGCCACCCCTCCTTGCCGGCCACCCTCCACCACCCTCCACCTTCTCTGGCCACCTCCACCCTCACCCTGGATTCTCCCTCTCCCTCTCCTCCTCTATCCGGCTAAGCCCATCCCCTACCTCCACCTCCTTCACCACATCACCACGACCTCTACCACTTCACCACCACCTCCATCACCTTCACTACTTTACCACCACCGCCATCACCTCCACCATATCACCACCACCCTCACCACTTCACCTCCTTTGGCCACCTTCCCAACCGTCCTCCCCTTGGATGCACCCATCCCCAGCCACCCCCTGTCGCCGCGCCACCCTGGGCACCACCTTTCTCTTTGTCATTTTCTTTCTTTCTCTTTCTCCTCTTTCACTTCACTTCTCTTTATCCTTATTGCGCTTCACGCATTACTTCCATTTGATTCCACCATCTCGCCTCCGGGCAACCCTTGGCGAGTACTTTGCTTTGAGATTTTTGTGATTTTAACTATCAGATATTTTTTTATTCAGCCTTCAGGCTTAACCTTTGGGTTTGTTAGCTCTGCTTGGGAGCGAGCTTAGCATTCAGCACTTTACATAGCTCTGTTCGAGCGTGGCTCACAGTATATGTTAGCAAAGTATTCATACGCTTACTTCACCACGTATGTCTAACTCCTCCGTGAGTGTGGCTTCATCACGTGCGTTAGCAAGCATTCATACACTTGCTTCGCCGTGAGCGTTACGCTCGCCGAGCGCGTTAGCACCTAGCGCTGCATACTAGCTTCGCCAGGAGCCTAGCTCTACTGTGTGCCTAGCGCTATGCTATACGAGCTTAGCTTCGCCTATGACATAGTCTCACCAGACACGGCCTAGGTATGCTCCAGATTTGCCTAGCCCCGGTTGGCTACTTAATATCTTTATCTATAATTATTATTTTTATTATGGTTGTGAAGAGTTTGAAAAGATGTTGTACTTGTTTGGCATGATCCTACACTTTGCTTGTACTGTATACTGTACTGGTACCATGACAGCTGACCAGTTAATTACCTGACTTAAATTTCACCTTCAGAAAACTTGACACTTGCTATCATATTATATACCCAGAAATCAGTACTTCTGTATCAAGCAGATTCCTCCTGTTATACTATTCATGTTAATCCCTATAAATCGATCATCATGGACATAAAATTGTATTAATCAGACAACTTACACCAGAATGGTAAAAACTGATGGAATCAACATGTTTCTACGTTTACAATAGTCAAACATTATGCAACAAAAATTTTGGTTCTACCTGAAGGCCACCAGATGTTCTAGTGGAGCGTGATGGCACCCTTACTCTTAATTCCATTCATGTTCAGGGCATACAAATAAGACTCTCACTGCTTAGCGACAGGTTCCGGCTCAGTATGGATACTCCTAAGGTTATTGTCCTGTGTATGCATGGGACCCACTATAACATGGATCATTGATCCCCATCAGTTTTCAATAACCAACTTCATCTTACTCATAAGTGGATGTATCTCTACTGGGACACTGGAACACATACCAAAATATATAGGTTGGACAAGTCTTAATAAAAATATAATAATCTAATTTTATTTATTGGCTTAATACTGATTTTACGTTACACTGCTTGTTGTGATTAATCTATGCTTTATAGCTGAGCATATGACACATTACTCGATACACGTGTGTTTGCCTGTGCATGTCACTTAACTTCATTTTATATACATGTTGGGTTATTTTTTGACAACCTTGGACATGCATGTCCAGATCTCTTAACTTGAATCGAAGTGGACCATTTCGTGGAAGACCAGGCCTTTCTTGTGGAGCAAGCGGATCAGCCGCAGCTCGTGCTCTACCTGCATTCTCTTAACCGGCTTGCAGGATTCCTTTTTTTATGGCTCGTGAGCATCTTTTTTATTGTTCATACCTTGTATTCTAAATTCTATGCCTTTTGTGATGTAATGTTCACGTAATATTGGATCACATTCTGTGATAATTGTGTACTTGTACTCCTTTTTGTTAGAATATATATTATAATATACTTTTGTACTCTGATTCTTTCCTGTACTAATACTTAGCGTACATACATGAAGGTATTTTAGCCCTATGCTTGTACATTGCAGTAGTGTCCCCAGCCTACCGGGGCGGGGCATTACATCAGTCAAGTTCTAATTCACATCACTAGTATCTGACATTCTTAATCATTTTACTTATCCATCTTTTGTTACCAATTATCACACATCACTATCAATTGATATATTAGATTTCTGATTATTGTTTCGCATCATAACTAATTTCTGTTCTTGATTATCTGGTCTTTTATTTGAAGAATATTTGTTATAAGCATTTAAATACCATATTTCAAGTTAACATTATTAATCACTATTCACTTTATTATCACACAAAGATTTGCACATTTAGAATCAGACTTATCAATTACTACGGTGCCACAGATTATTAATTGTTGATTGCATCTCAATTTAGCATTATTATCATCAAATTTGCATATTTATTCTTGATTACTCTTTATTTAATATTACTATTTAACCTTCTTTTTTATTATGGTTTGTAGTTACTGAAATGAGAAGATAAGGATACAAAAAGCTTCTATTTTATCTCTAATCCTATTTAAATTTGGGTTTCAATTTAAATCATCTTTAAATCAAGAGGAGAAAAGGATATATCATCACCTTCACAATTCAAATTCAAAATCAGAAGATATATTTTTAAAAGTTGGATGGGATAAAACTAATCCCAACTGGGGATAAGGAGGGTAATTCACATTAAATGGAGTTCAAAATCAATTCAGACTCGGATTTAGACTGGACACCTCTTAGTATTCGGATCATAACTTTCGCTATAGAAATTCTAATCTGATGATTTAAGTTGCTACAGAAAGAGGACTTAAACTGATACAATTATTATGTTAATCACTTTGTCCCATTCAGCCATCTGATAAGTAATATTCAGCAATAAACATACCAACTTATTGTAGATCAGTTCAGAATTGAATTCCTCATATTGAATTGGGAGAATTAAAACTTCTAATATGTATCTTACCTGAGGCCTATATAAATAGCTGAAATCTTTCATAATCAAATATCTCAGATATCAAAATTTAGGCTTTCTTTAATTTTCTCTTTTTTTTTGAATTTAGCTTTGTAATTCTAGAATTTTAGCAAGAGATTTTGTGAAGAAGAAAGTGCTCTTGTAATTTGAAGTGTCACATGAATATAAAGGTTTCATTGTTTTTCTCTCATCTCTTTGGTGTTATTTAATTGCTTTTTTATTTTATACAATCTTCTTCATCCAATATGTTTTGCTTTATTTTCATCATGAGTAACTAAATACAACTTCATGGTTTGCTAATCTCTCCACCACTACTTCTACTCTATGTTTTATTAAACTGATTGAATCTTCATGCATGCTTAAAACCCTAGAATTAGGTAATCTTCTTGAAGACTTATTATGATAAAAAGTTTTAATTTGATTATTGTTAATACTAGTTAATAATTGTTCTTATTTTATATTTAGATAGCTTTAATAGCCTAATGTTAGATCTAAACAATTTTTCTTAGGCTATACTTAGAAAGCTTTGATAATTTAATGTTGAACTTTGGCTAGTGTGTTTCAATTAGGGTTAGCTTTTCATCTTACATCTCTTGCTTGAAGTAGATCTTTTTAGGAACACTCTATGATTCAATATGAGGTTTGACCTTCATGGACTAGTAAGTTAGTGGTGGTAGATGATTAAGGAATGTGATCTTTTCTCCTGATTACAGCAAAATTAAACTTTTTCCTAAAACAACTTCTTTCTTCCGAAAATAATACTGCATCGAATCGCATCTCTCCCTGAGGATTGATCCGTATAGACATTGTTGTTATGGTTAAATTGCAGGAATTCAGAGTTAATCACAAATTGGATAAACACTTTCTAAACTCTGTGTTTTCCTCAATTAAATTTTAGCGTCGTTGGCAGAGAGGGAATAATACAGTTTTATTTTTGTAACAAATTCTTCTCTTTATTTGTGTGCAGGAATAGATTTCAAGGAAACAAAGTGTGCACTATATTGCTTGCTATCCTATGCTGCTGCTCTAAAAAGTAGAGTACAGGAAACCTTAACTTTGTCACGTTCTCGTGGCAATAACCACATTTTCATGGTGATCTTATGGAACCACTTGCTAAGTCTTCTGTTGGTACTTCCTAACTGCAAAACAAAGTCTCTGCAATTTCTAATTTCCTTGATAACTTTAATTTCACACTATTTCTAACAATAACATTAATTGATTGTTTGTTTAACGTAAACAGTAATTTAGACTCTTGCATTTTAGGGCACGTGTCTATTTCTATTTTACTTACATTACTGTTGAAGAGTGCTAGGAACAAGGTACGTTTGTATTACATTTATATTAGGAAACACTTTTGGTTAATTTACAATTGCTTTGAGTAAATTTTTATCTATCACTTACACACGTGCACCTAAAATGACTAAAGGGCAAAACTTATAAATAAGATAAAGTGGGGAAGTCATTACCCTTCCTTGGCCCACAAACCACATTCATTGCACTCACAACCCAATCCTAATCTAAAATTTGAATAGATGTTGGCCTTAGGACAACTCAATCTCACTAGGAGATTATCCTAAAGAGGAGGTTGTAAGAATTTAGCTCTTGCCAAATCGGTGACTAAGGTAGGATATTGAGAGGCAAAACCTGGAAGTTTTTTATGCGGATACCTCTCACAAATCTTGCTACCTACCTGACCAGTTAACTCGTGGTTAGATTCTGCAGTATATCTCATGTGGATAATCTACAGTAAGGAGTCATCTAGATCTAAGTCTACCTTAGAATAGGCTTGATTGATATTTTTTCTTTTTCTCTTTGATTAACTGGGTGATCTTGTTTTTGCTAATTGTGCATGTTAGCTTGGTCAAGAGACCTAGCTACATCTAGGCTAACTAGAAATAGTTCACCACCCAAGCCCGATCCAAACATGGCAAAATAAATATCCCTACGGGATAGGTTCTATCCTATGAGGACTTCTTTACCATCTTGCATTCAGCTTCCCAAAGTCGATGGCGACACCTTTGAGCTTAAGCCACAATTCATTAACACTTTCCCAAAATATCATTGCCTAGAGTCCAAAAACACATACTTCTTCATAAGAGAATTTGAAGAGATGTGTCTCATGATGAGGATACCACAGCTAGGAGACAATTCTATTAAATTACATTTTGTCTCTTTCACCCTCAAGGACCTAGAGAAAAGTGGCTATATAGTTTAGCGGCTGAATCAATTATGTCATGGGATGATTCGTCAAGGCCTTCTTGAAAAATTCTACCCCATCCATAAGACTGCTCTTATCTGAAAAAACATAATGCAGTGTACGTAAGAAACAACCGAACTATTTTGAAAATACTTTGAACGCTTTAAAGATCTCCTTGCCCAATGCCCCATCACGGCCTAGAGAAGTGGCGATTATTCTAAAATCTCTATGATGATTTACACTATCAAAATAAGACTTTACTAGAAAACATGTGTTAAGGAAAATTTTTGAAAAAGGATGAACATGAAGGGTAGGAAATATATGAAGATTTAGCGAAGAAGACCACCCAATGGGAACCAACTCCGATAAATCTAAGAATAGTAACCCCCTTGTCAAAAGGAGGTATCCATTCAATAGAGACATCCATAGCAACGGATGCTAAATTTGCTAGTGTTATAAGAAGATTAGATGCTTTGGAAACTTAAGAGCCAGTCCTGGTAAACCAAGTCAGCCCAACACAGTCTACATCTGCGGGCTGTACTTACTGTCAAGTTATGAACCATGTGTCAAAGAGTGTCCTGTGTACCTTGCTTATTAAGTTTTGCCCGAATATATGAATACAGTCATCACAAGACACAATAATAATCCATATTCATAAACGTACAATTCCAGTTGGAGAAATCACCAGAATTTCTTATGGGGCCATGATCAACCTAGGCCCAACTTCTCCAACAATTTTCAACCATCTCACTATCAACAAATTTTCCCAACCAAGTTCCACCACTTTTTTTTTCCTCCAAAATTCACAAATGGATACAAGATTCTCCAATATGGAAAGAAAGATGGATATGTACAACAAGGCCCAAGAAACACTTGTTCAAGCCATGACTAAGTCATAGAATCAATTAAGTAAACAAGCAAATTCAGTTAGTAAAAGAGCCAAAGGGACCTTGCCTAGTCAACCATTGCCAAATCTTAAAAACTTTAGGTAGGCCAATGAGGCTCAAAATCCAAATCAGTGTAATTTGGTTCATACATTGAGGTTGAAAAAACAAGTTAATAACTAAGTATCAATGCCATCGAGTCCAATACAAGCATCCAATATTTCTAATCCCACTCCACCTAACTCTGAACAAAAATATAAGTAAGCCGAGCAGGCACATAAGCTTATAGCCTCATTTTGAATAGGCTTAGGAATAACAATGATGCACATATGCAGAAAATACTTTAGACATTTAATCAAGTAAAGATTAATTTACCTCTTCTTTATGCAATACAACAAGTTCCTATTTATGCAAAATTCCTTAAGGACATGTGCATCAAGAAGAGAAAGGCACATGCGCCTAACAAAATTTTTCTAACCATTAATATTAGTGAGCTATTTTCTAATCAGATCCCTGTCAAATACTAGGATCCCAGTTGCCCTACCATTTCTTTCACAATAGGTCAAGCTAAAATTAATCGAGCACTTCTTGATTTGGGAGCAAGTATCAATTTTCTCACCTACTCACTATACAAACAACTTGGGTTAGGCAAGCTTTGTCCTACTTTAGTTACGATTCAATTAGCTAACCGGTCAGTTAAAGTTCCAAAGGGAGAAGTAACCAACGTCCTTATCTGAACTGGGGAATTCATCTACCCAATCGATTTTATTGTTCTAGAAACCCAACCAATTTCTAATCCTAGATCTCAAACTCCCATCATCATAGGGCGTCCATTCCTTGCGTCGCCTATCAATCATAAATTATAGGGACGGATCCATGAGATTGACTTTGAAGACATGACTAAGGAAGTCAACATCTTCAACCTAAGAGAATAGCCTTGTGATATGGACGACCGACCTTTTGAGATAAACTTCATTGAGAACTTGACAAGTGATCACAATGAAGGCATAAAACTAGAAGCCGAATGTGATGAAGAGTTGGAATCCAAGGTCTTAACCTTAATGTGATTGTCAATTATATAATTGAGTGGGCATCGAGCCCAAGTTCATTAGATCCGGAGCCAAAAAGCTTGACTCCTCCATCTGTTGAGTCATCCCCTCCCTTAGAGCTGAAAGTCTTGCCCAAGCATCTCAAGTACGCCTATCTAGGCAAACAAGAGACTCTGCCAGTCATTGTTGCAGGCCATTTGACTGATGAGCAAGAAGAAAACCTTATTACAGTTCTTAGAAAATATAGGAAAGTTAGTGATTGGGCAATGACAGACATAAAGGGATTGACTATGGCTATAATTCAATATCGTATCCATCTAAATGAAGAGGCAAAACCAAAAAAGGACCCGCAGTGTTGATTAAACCCTATTGTGCAAGAGGTTGTGCAGGCTGAAATAGTGAAAATAATAGATAATGGGATAATTTATCCCATTTCTGAGAACCAATGGATCAGCCCAATCCACGTGGTCTCTAAGAAATCTGGTTTTACCATAGTAGAAAACAAAATAAAGAGTTAGTCCAAACACGACTCCCTACATCGATTCGGGTTTGCATTGACTATCAGAAGTTAAATGTTGCCACTCGCAAAGACATTTCCCTCTTCTATTATCGATCAAATGCTTCAACGACTGGCCGGCCATGAGTATTACTGTTTCTTCGACGGTTACTTAGGGTATAATCAAATCCATATAGCTCTGGAGAACCAAGAGAAGAAAATGTTTACTTGCCCGTATCGGACTTTTACTTATCACCGAATGGCTTTCGGTTTATGCAATGCTACCACGACATTTCAACGTTGTATATTAAGCTTATTCTCTGACATGGTCAAAAGATTCTTAGAAATTTTTATGGATAGTTTTTTCATCTATAGAGACTCATTCGATCAATATCTCTACCATCTGGAAGTTGTCCTCAAATGTGTACCGAAAAGAATTTGACTTTAAATTGAGAAAATGCCAGATTGTCCTAGGTCATGAAATATCTAGAAAAGGAATTGATGTGGACAAAGTGAAGATAGATATCATAGCTAAGCTTCCCATATCCAAATGTGTGAAAGACATCCGATCTTTTTTAGGACACGTCGGATTCTATTTTAGATTCATTAAGAACTTTAGCAAGATTGCTAGACCCTTAGCTAACCTTTTAGTTAAGGATGTGCCCTTTATCTTTGATGATGGATGTCTAACCGCTTGAAGGGAGCTTAAAATGGAACTTATCTCTACACCAATAATTTCTACCCCGAATTTGGTTCAAACCATTTGAGATCATGTGCGATGCTTCTGATTTTGCAATAGGTGATGTCTTAGCATAGCGTATTGATAACAAGCAACACGTGATCTACTATTCAAGTAGGACTCTTAATGAAGCCCAACTAAGCTATACTACAACCGAGAAGGAGTTCTAAGCTATAGTGTTTGCATTGGAAAAATTTGATCCATACCTACTTGGGACAAAAACCACTATATTCATAGACCATTCTGCACTTCGACACTAATGCTTAAGAAGGATGCGAAGGCCCGAGTCATTCGTTGGATCCTCCTTCTTCAAGAGTTTGATCTTAAAATTTGAGATAAAAAGGGTGTCGAAAACGTCATCACCAATCACCTCTCATGCATTCCAAATGCTCCTTCCAACGAGTTGCCAATCAATGACAATTTTCCCTATGAACAACTCTTAGAAACCTTTAGGGAACCATGGTTTGCCCACATAGTCAATTACTTAGTCACAAATCAAATCCCATCTCACTGGACAAAACAAGATGTATATCAGTTCTTGTCTCAAGTCCGATAATTTTTTCGGAGAAACCATATCTCTTCAAATATTGTTCCAACCAGATCATTAGGAGATGTATTCCCGAAGAGGAAGTTAAGAGCATTTTATCCTTTCATCATGAAGTTGCATGCAGTGGACACTTTGATCACCATATAACTACTGAAAAAGTACTACAGTGTGGTTTTACTAGCCCACTTTGTTTAAAAATACCTTTGACTTTTGTAAGACGTGCCCAAGATGTCAAATGATAGACAGGATTTCGAAACGTAATATGATGCCTCTCAACCCAATTCTAAAAGTAGAATTATTTGATGTTTGGGCATTGACTTTATGGGTTTTTTTTCTAATTCATTTGGACATCAATACATCTTGGTGGCTATAGATTATGTCTAAGTGAGTAGAGGCCATTCCTTACAAGACAAATGACAATAAAATTGTTGTCATGTTCTTGAAAGAGAATATTTTCTCTAGCTTCGGAACCGCTCGAGCCATAATCAGCGATAATGGCACTCATTTCTGTAATAGAACTTTTGAAGCTCTTATGCGAAAATATGCTATCACAAACAAATTGTCCACACCCTGCCATCCTCAAACAAGTGGGCAGGTGAGGTCTCTAATCGATAAATAAAACTTATTTGAAGAAAACTGTTAGTTAAAACCAGAAAGACTGGTCCACTAAGCTCATAGATAAATTATGAGCCTATCGAACCGTTTTCAAAATGATTTAAGGTATTTTTCTATATAGGTTAGTTTTTGGTAAGGCCTGCCACCTAGCCGTTGAGCTTGAACACTGGCCTTTTTGGGCTACCAAGTAATTGAAGACCTAGACAAGGCTGGTGGGCTTTGAAAATTGTAAATTTATGAACTTAAGGAGTTGAGAAACAAGGCAAATGAAAATGCGAAGATTACAAAGAATAGGGTTAAAATTTTTCATGATAAATTTATCATGAAAAAAACTTTTATCCCCAGACAAAAAGTCTTACTCTACAATTCTAGACTTCATTGTTTTTCAGACAAGTTGAAATCATGATGGACATGGCCATTTGTTGTTAGGACTGTGTTTTCACATGGAGCGATAGAGATATGCGACACTAAGAATGGTACTGAATTCAAGGTTAATGGTTAACGTTTAAAATCATTTTTGGAATCAATACCAGAAGTAAAAATAGTCATGGGCCTCTTTGACCCAATGTATCAGTAACACTACCTTTTTTGTATTTCATTTCATGCATATAAATATACTTTCATACATTGGAGAGAATGCAAGAGATAGGTATGGGGGAGGTGCACTAAAGTTTAACAGCAAGCGTCTAACAATTTTTTTTTTACTAACATTTAACATAAAAAAAATTTAACATAAAAAAACAACAATTTTTTATATTAAATTTTTTTATGCTACGTGTTAGTAAAAAAAAATTTGCTAGACGTTAGGTGTTAAATGTAGTTCACCTCCCCCACACCTATCTTATGTATTGTCCCCAATGTATGAATGTATATTTATGTGCATGAAATGAAATGCAAAAGAGGTAGTGTTACCGATACATTGGGTCAAATAGACCCATTGATGTTTCTGCTTCCGATATTGATTCCAAGAACGGTTTTAAATATTGACCATTAATCTTGAATTCGTTACCATTCTTACTGTTACATATCTCTATCGCTCCATGTGAAAACATAATCCTAATAAGTAATGGCCTTGTCCATCGTGCTTTCAACTTGCCTGAAAAAATATGAAGCCTAGAATTATAGAGTAAGACTTTTTGTCTAAGGACAAAAATTTTTCTCATGACCTTTTTGTTTGTAAAATGTATAACTAGTTTTTAAAGAATTAAGAATCCAACAACATTTGAAATTTTGATGGCAAGATCAATTTGAAAAAAATCTATAATTTTTGGCTTAAAGATAAAATGTTTGAAAAATAAACACCATCTAGAATTTATTGACATGATTATGCATCTTATATACACGAATACATAAGTTATGCTTGGGATGATGATGATGATAGCTTAGCCAGTTTTGAATATATATATATATATATATATATATATATATATATATATATATATATATATATATATATATATATATAAAGAGAAATATATATATATGAAAAATAAACAAATCTAATTATTGATTGGCTAGGTTCTTTGGCCTAAGCAAGCCTTGGTATTACGCGAAAGATAATTAGGTAAGCTTGAAAAAAAGTATATAAATATAATATATGTATTAGCACATCTAATAATTAATTATTTAGGTACTAGGGCCTCAAGAAGGCTTGATATTTATACAAAAGAAAATTAGATGAATTATACATATTAAAAAAAAGAAGTGCTTCAAGGTCAACGAAGTGGTAGTACTTCGAACTTTTTTAAAAAAATGTATATATATTTAAAAAAGGTGAAGCTAAATCAAATATTCCCGCGCTAATACTATTTTCACTTACACAAAGATGTATAGAATTGAAAGACATAGGAAGAATTGGTGTGAAAATATTGAATTTAAATCTCTAAGAAAAAATGATTAGATTTCTTGATTTATGATTGAACTAGATTATGCTTAAACTTGTTGGAAACTTATGCATATAACTGCTAGTGACTACTTGTTGTGAAATAAAATAATAATAATAATAATATTCTTTTATCTTTATTTTTTATTATCCTTTTTATCTTAGTCTTTTCTCATCTATTATTTCATTCACCAGATTTTGAGGGTGTGATTCACTGAAAACTCTCATGAGATAAAACTCGTCTTCTAGGGATAACCTAGAGGTTTAACGGCTTGTTACACATGCTAAGTAAAACCGTGATTCCTACGAAAGTGAGTTATGTTAGATGAGTTTTTATTTTTTTATTTTTTGTTTTATTCTAGGTCGATCAAAAGATAGGTGCGGGGCTGTGATTGCATCTTAATTTTGCATTATTATTATCACATTTGCACATTTATTCTTATTATTCTTTATTAAACTTTGCTATTTATTCCTCTTTTTGATTATGTTATGTAGTATTTAAATGGAAAGACAAGGATAAATGAAGTTTCTACTTTATCCTTAATCCTATCTAAATTTCAATTTCAATTTAATCGAATTGAAATCAAGAAGAGGAAAGGATATATCATCTTCACAATTCAAATTCAAAATCAGAAGCTATATTTCTAGAAGATGGATGTAATAAAGCTAATCCTAATTGGAGGTAAGGATGATAATTCAAATTAAATTCGGAGTTCAAAATCAATTCAGACTCAGATTCAGACTGCACACCTCTTAGTATTTTGAACATAACTTTTATTACAGAAACTCAATTTGATGATTCAAGATTCTACAAAAAGAAGACTTAAAGGGATATAATTTTTATGTTGATCATTGTGTCCAATTCAGTCATTTGATAAGTCACATTCAGTAATCAACACGCCAACTTACTGCAGATCAGTTCAGTGCTAAATTCCTCATATTGAATTGGGATTGAATTAAAACTCCTAATGTGTATCTTTTTTGATTGACTCTGAGGTCTATTTAAAGAACTGAAATCTCTCATAATTAAATATTTTATAGATTAAGATTTAGGCTTTCTTTAGTTTTCTCTATTTTTCGAACTTAGCTTTGTAATTCTAAGATTTTACAAAGAGATTTTGTGAAGAAAAAGGAGCTCTTGTAATTGAAAGTGACATGTTAATACAAAGGTTTCATTGTTTTTCTCTCATCACTTTTGTGTTATTTAATTGTTTTCTTTATTTTATGCAATCTTCATCATCCAATATGCTTTGCTTTATTTTCACTATAAGTAAAGTAACTAAATATAACTTCATGCTTTGCTAATCTCTCTACCGCTACTTCTTATCTATTTATGATTACTGATTGAATCCCATGCATACTTAAAACCCTAGAACTAGGTAATCTTCTTGAAGACTTATTATGATAAAGAGTAAAACTTGATTATTGTTAATACTAGTTAATAGTTGTGCTTATTTTATGCTTATATAGTTTTGATAGTCTAATGTTAGATCTAAATAATTTTTCTTAGGTTATACTTAAAAAGCTTTGATAATTTAATGTTGAACTTTGGCTATTGTGTTTCAATTAGGGTTATCTTTTCATATTATATCTCTTGCTTGAAGTAGATCTTTCTAGGAACACTCTCGGCTTTAATATGAGATTTGACTTTCATGGATTAGTAAGTTAGTGATGGTGGATGATTAGTGGACTGTGATCTTTTCTCCTAATTACAACAAGACCAAACTTTTTCTCAAAACAACTTCTTTCTTCCAAAAACAATACTATATCGAAACGCCTCGATTGCATTTCTCCCTGGGGATCAACTTATGTAGCTATTGATGTTAAGGTTAAATTGCAGGAACTTAGAGTTAATCACACATCAGATAAACACTTTCTAAACTCTGTGTTTTCCTCAATCATAAGTTTAGTTAAATATTAATTAATCATTTATAATATTCGATCAATCATTCCATTACCGATCGTACAAGAGTTATTCATTATTATCATCATGGAAATCAATTCACTTGTTCACACACACACACACATATTAAATAGAAGTTCGATTTACAATCAGGGACTTTACTTTCTACATTCAAAAATATCGGTTATTAGAATTGGATTGATATTCACATCAAGGGTCCCAGTAATAAAATTGGTCACTCCCCTATTAGGATTTACTGGACCAGGCGATTAATTATTGATGTTTTAATTCCACATTCGCCATATCACAGTGTAATTATTGAGTACACTTTATTCAGACGAAGTTTTTAATATCACTATTATCTTATTTTATTCAGAGATTTAGTTTAGTTTCATTTAAACTGTTCAATTTCGGTATTATCTCCATATTCTACTAATGCTGATCTTAACATTGCCAGTTTCATAGTTTTCGATTTCATAGCTATTGATTCCATAAATGATCTTTTATCTTAGTTAATATCTATTTATATCTTATTAATTAATTAATATCCATGAATTATCGTCATTTTTACTTTCCATTACAGATTAGTCTACTTACCAGGATATACAGTATTAACCATATATTACCCAATTACTAATCTCAATTACTAGCTTACAGAATAATTTATCAACAATTTCTATCAATCACAATCATAATTACTATTGAAATGAAGTTTTTAAATAAAATCGAGAGGACTTCATTCATTGTTGATGGGTCTGTTAGTTCCTGACCACTCGACGCCGCATATTAACATTCATGGATGCGTAACTCTCGTCTCAACGAATGTAACGACTGGATGGTTGAAATATCGCCCAAATAACCATGAAAAATGAAACGGAGTTAGATACATAACAACTGAGAATATTAAGGGGGCTAATGATGATTTTTCAAGGCCCCAAAAATAATTATTTAATCCTTCAAGGGTTTAGATGAAAATTACCTTTATAATATGAAAGCTAGTAGGGTTTTAATGTATAACGAGTCAGGTCAATATCAGGTTTGAACTCGTTATAGGTTCTTCTTCCCTTTAGTAGTAGTAGTAGCAATTATTGCTGCTCATCTAAAAGCACCGCCAAGCCTCGGTCGGTCTAGCCTCATTGCCGGTGGTCCCCTCGATCACTACCTCCTCTGGCCGACATTGCCGTCAGCCACCACGAGGTGACGGAGAGGAAAGAGAAGGAAAAAGAGAGGAGTGTGCATGGGGAGGGCTGCCTTTCCTGCCCTCTGTCGGCAATGACTGGCTTTATCGCCGCGGTCTGGGCCCAGGCCGCCTCCGGCCACAGGCATTTGCCCCCGGTTGAACCCCAAGAGAGAGACATGGAGAGAGGAAGACAAAGAGAGAGGGAGAGAGGTTGAGGCCTTGTGTCCACACTAACGCCCTCAGCCTGGACTCCACCACCGACGGAGGCTTGAGCTCGCCACCAGTCGGTCACCATAAGAAAGAGAACAAGAGAGAGTGTGCGTGAGAGGAAGTATCAAGAGATAGACAGAGAGAAAGTTTGAGGGGGGAGAGAAAAGTAGAGAGTCTGAGGGAGAGTATTTCCTCTCTCTCCCACTGACTCTCTCATTCTTCTACATACTTCTCCCCTTCTCCAATTATCCTTATCCATTTCTATTTTTCTTTTTCTTTCATTTTTATTGAATGGATATACGCATATATAATTAGAATTAAATACCAATACATTATATGTATACCAGTATTTCATGAAATATAATAAACATTCATATTATTTTCATATATTCTTCTATACTCCATTACTCAAAACAAATTAATTACAAATATGAGTTACAATTATCTACTTTAATTCACTTCAAATTTTCTCCAAATGAATTTCTGAATTTCACTTCACACAAAATTTCTGAAAAATCTCACTAATCCCATATTAAAATTTTAATCCAGGGTTTAATAACTCAATGGTTCTAATTTGAAGAAAATATTGTCTTTGCTGCTAATCAATGTAGGACTAAACTCATAATCCTACAGTGATAATGTTTTTCTTATTATGTGAAAGAAAAAGGTTAATCTCTCTTTCTTATAGCCTTGGCTTTCTCGGGCTATAGCTATGTGGAAGCACAATTTTCATCTCAGGTTCTATTGTCTCCTATAAATAGATTTTAACACAATACGATAATGACACTTGTCTTGTTATATCTAATCGTGATAATTTATTTATTTTTTTGATAGGAGAGAAGACACATGTCTATATATTATCAACCTTGATAAATGATTAATAGTTCTCTCTAATTTTTAGCCACGTTGACTCTTTACAGAAATGAGGTGGATTTTTCCGGCTTTTACTCAAAAAAACGAAAAACGACTATATTTTGCCATCCCTCAGTTGTTAAGGTTGGAGAATAGTCTCTCCCTGTCTTTCCCTTATTTAACGCTAAAATATTTGTGTTTTGTAATGAAAATGAATGGATGTTTTAATTATTTTTCAAAAAAAATATGAGTTTTAGTCCTCTTTCCTTAAAAAAAAAAGAATTTTCTAAACTTATTTATTTTTAATGTATTAACCTTTATTGATGTATTGTTTCGTAGAGATTCAAATTACGATGTCATTTTCTTATTCCTTAGTGGGTACTTTGAATTTTTTTGGTTCATCTTCTACTCCATGGAAAGATCTTCCCGAAATTTATTTGCACATATAGGACAAAAAGTCTGAATACCATTTCTTTTTGCAACAACTTTATTCGTTTGTTTCATGCCTCCCCTAGACTAATAACTATAGTGGTCAATTTCTGACCTCCTCGAGATCACGCCATGTGTCTATTCAACACCAAACAGGCGAGCGACACATGGTCACTTTTAGCACCTCTGATCGGGAGTGCCCATTCGATTCAAACCCCGATCGGTTTGTATAGTTAGAAGGAGGAGATAGAATCAGTTGTGAGAATCTCTATCTATAAGAGAAGTCCTCATTTGAACTCGACATTTATACTTGGGAGCGATCAACTATATTAACAGTTGGATGCAGAGAATCAGATAAAGATAGACTCTCACCCGATCAATTGAAAGCCGCATGTTTGGCTCTAAACCGCCTCCGAGATAAGGGGTTAAGTATTTAAACAGAGCTAAACTCTAAAGCCTTATCCAAAAAGACACAACATGTATAAATAATAGATCCCTTCTAATGCGGAAAAGGATGATCTATTGGGCCAAAAACCTTAGCAGACCAGAGAAAATAATTGTACTTGCCATTACTATAGTGAAATCTCTCTCTGCCCCCCCCCCCCCCCCCCCAATTTTTTCCATTTGGGTTTTCACACAATTCTATGTGTTTGCACTGGGTTTTTATTTAATTACACCCACTCTATTATTTTGGTGCGTGGATTAATTACTTTGGCAATTACCCACAGTATTTGGTGCTTTCATTACTCCTTACTCAGGATCTTTCCTTATCCAATAGCCTAACCCTTCCTCTAAACAGTCTTACACAATCGATATGGCTCCATCAGTGAAAAATGTCCCAGACTACAGCCACCGCCCCTGCTGCACCGAAAGGAAAGGGAAAACTATTGATACACCTAAGCCCGAGAATTTTTGGCCCAACCTATCCGACATCCACATCTCCACGCCAAAGATTCTCATTCAAACTCTGCATCACCATCGGGGTGCAAGCCGTTGAACCTGAGCCCCAGCTCAATAACGAGCAACTCATTCGGATGATTTTTACTATACGAAAGCAGATAGAGGACCGGCAAAGAGAGATGATCCGTCTCCGTAAAGTGGTCATTCAGAAAAAAAACACAGTGAACCTGTCCAGACGTGACTACTCAAACAAATTGAGACACTGCGGAAGTCTCAATCTTCCCCCACTGCAGAAGATAATGCGTGCACTCTCCCGTCACCACTGCGCCCCCGAGAATCCGTGCACTCTACTAGAAGCTTGAAACAAGATTGGTCGGGGACCTACATTGAGGATGAGGATTTCAGGAACTCAAAGCACTCTGAACCCTGAAGTTTCCTCACATAGAGAATATCACGGATCTAGGCTAGAAGCGGCTCAATCAAATGAACCAACAATTTCCATAAGGGATGGAGTACAGCGGGTTGAGACCCCAGACTACCTTCGACCACTATTCGAGAACCTCTGACCCCCTCCTGCATCTCCGCCAGTATCAAGACAAAATCGGGGTCTACACTCACGACTTCTCCTCTGTCGAGCGTTAGTGTTTCCGTCCGGTCTCAAGGGAGCCAACTATCACTGATTTTAGTCGCTCTAGAAGAATTCACTCCGGAATTTTTATGACGTGACCGATGCATTCTACAACTACTTTTCTTCTCGGGGAGAATTCCAAAGGAACAACAACCTTTCTCACGGTCAAAATAAAATTCGGAAAGAGCCTGAAGAATTACGTTAACTATTTTCAGAGCCATATGGCCCTAGTGTACAACTACAATGAGGATGTAGCCGCAGCTGCCTTCATCAGTGTGTTGCAAGTCACTAACCTCTTCTACAAACTTTTAGTGAAGAATGATATCACCAAGATAAGGGTTATCCTTGTACCGGCACATAAATACATCTAGATAGAAGCGTCGACACGGGCTGCCACCAGTCGCCCCGAACAAGGGCTGAGGTCAGAAAAACAAAGCCACAGTTTTCCCTGAGGAAGAGTCTGAGTCACAATTCCTTCACTTTCCACAAGCCTACCAGGCATGCTACCGAATCTATCAAGGGAGGTGAAGCAGAGCCCGACCTCGTTCCATTCAGGGTACCCATCGATCATATCTTCAACGCCATCAAAGATCAGCCTTGAATCAGGCGCCTGACTGAACCTCTCTCACAAAACTCGAGAGGACCTGAATCAAGAGACTACTGTGCCTTTCACGAGGGGAGGGGCCACCTTCCAGTAGACTGTCGAGCCCTCCTGCAGTATCTTCAGGACTTGGTGAACGAAGGATATCTCGGACAGTTCATCCTCAACCTCGGACTGCCCTAAAAAATTAGAGTGTAGAGGCAGTTCGAGACCACTGATGAACACACAGGCAAGTGCCTTCGTCCAGTACAGGGAGGTGAACACCATCCTCAAAACTCCCTGATAGAAGGCATCACCACCAAGGAGAGGACCATCTACATCATCGAAGCCTGGAAGGACAACTATTCAACAATATTGACTCTCTCACCAAGGCAAAGTCTCGAAGAGCTTGATTGATAGGGGAGTAGCATTAACATCCTGCATGCCCACGCTCTAGATTGAATGGAGGATACTCTCAAGATGGCTCGAAAGTTGATCATCTCCCAGACACAGTCACTCCTTAATGGATTCGACGGGAGCAAAGCTCGTTCCCTTGGCACGATCGAGTTCTCAGTCCGCGCAGATTCATTCAACGTCATCACAGAGTTTTGTATCCTTGAATCCAATCCCCCTATAATGCCATCCTCGAGAGACCATGAATCCACATGATACGAGCAGTCCTCTCCACCCATCATTAACTACTTAAGTACCTCACACCATCTAGAATGTCCAATATAATGGGTGACCAAGCGATGGCTAGGACAGTAGCTGCAGTAGCCTGGAAGGGGTCAGATTGGACGTAAAGGACCTCCCGAGCAAGTCCCAATGAAAACTCTCTTGTGGACAAGTAACAAAAGAGGATTACTAATCAATAGTATTCACAATACGGTGAAAGCCGAGATCCCAACTCACCCACCTAGTTGGGAAACCTTGAAAGTAGTACCGAGGAGGAGCCCGAGTCATTCAATGTGGACCCATATTACCCAGAGTTGATACTCCGAATCAGCTCAAAACTGCACCTCATGAGAAGACATTGTTCAAATAATTCTTGTCAAAAAATTTAGATGTATTCGCGTGGTCCTTACTGATATGCCTGGAGTTGACCCTGAGGTCATCTGTCACAAGCTCTTCATCAAGGCAGATACTAAGCCAATAAAGCAGAAGTTTAAGAGAATGAATAAAGAAAGGAGTCGTGCCATTAGTGACGAAGTCGACCGCTTACTTCAAGCTAGCTTCATTTGAGAGACTATCTACCCCGATTGGTTCTCTAACCCCTTTCTCGTAAAGAAAAAGAATGGAAAATGGAGAGTCTTGATCGACTTTATATTCATTAACTTCAATGAAGCTTGCCCGAAGGACGGCTATCCCCTTCCGAGCATCCACCAAGTAGTAGAGGCGAGATCGGTTTGATTATACACGTGTATTGCATATTTAATGTCAAATTTCTTCATTTATTTTTAATAAAACTCTAACTATTTAATTCATTTTAGCATCTAATGGTGGGAAGGGTAATTAATGAAAATAAAGAGAAAATGGACCGGTTTATCTAATTAAATCTAGAGATTTAAAGATAGGAATTTAAACTCAAGCAAATCAACGAAGATCTACTCAAATGTAGAGGTTTAGAAGCAATTCTATCTGAAGACAGAGTATATCAAAGAAGATAATCCCCATTAAAAATCAGTTAAAATGGAAGTTTGAAGATCCAATTGATTTAGCTGAAGATAGACGGAGATATCAACAAATCCAGAGCTCAAAACAGAAAAATCAGTGAATAAAAGGAGATATCGGAGAATCTCAGCCACACGAGCCCCTGGATCTAGCCACCTGGCTAGATTCAGGTGGCAAAAACACGGCCAAAGCTGTGTTTTCATGGTAATCTTTTTAAATTTGGTAGAGCATTTGCTTTCTCTATCTTCATACGCTCTTTCTTATCCCATTTCTCCTATAAATACTAGCATTTATGAAGACAGAAAGGCATCACTCAGCAGAGAGTTAGAATTAGGCTTTGATTTATAGTATAATATAGGTTTTTTAATATATAAAAAAGTCTTTGCTTTTAAAAACTTTTTGGAAAGAGAAACAGTATTTTGACTTATTTTTTATAAGAAATTAAGTTAAATTTAAGGAATAAGAGAATCATAATTAAGATTTCTTATACTTGGTCAAAATAAGATTATTTATTTGATTTCTAGAGTTAAGAAAAAAAATTGAAAAAGTAATTTAGACTTGATTTTTACCGTGAAGAAATATGCATACTTTATACAATTGCACACTTAAGTTCTAAAACAAAGTTTCTTATGCCTATAAAAATAGAAATATATATATATATATATATATATAAATATTAAAAATATTCTGACTAAACTGGGTATTTGTGTCTCATAAAGTATAAGTATTCACGCCTAAAAGTGGTCCAAACTATAAATAAAAATCTTTAGTTTTGTGGCCTTATTTGCTCGAGTCCTTAGATTCTTGAGGTATTTTCTCATCCGGTACCCTAAAACAGTGCAGTTTGGGAGTCACTGACTTAAGTCTCATTACATGGGCAAATTAAAAAGCCTAATAGATCTAAGGGGTATTACTACCAAAATGAAAAAAATAAGACATAAGAATTAGAGTTGAAGAATCCCGAGTCAAATACTCATGGTCAAAAGGTGCATATAACTAGGGTAAACTAATAGACTAGATAAAAATACAGCTCTAAATCCTTGCCTTGATAACAAATTTTTGAATAGAGATTAAATTTAGAAATGAATAGTTTGATATTCCTATAACTTATAGATTATTTGAATTTTTGCAAATTTTTTTCAAATATTCTCTCTTTCAAAATGTGTTTTCCAAATACTAACACATTTTTCTTTCTTTATGGATTTTGTGGGTGTAATTCATTGAAAACCCTCACGATATATAACTCCTCCTCTAAGGGTAACGTAGAGATTTAACGGCTTGATGCACATGTAAGTGCAATCGTGATTCTTAAGTAAGTGAGTTAGATTAGGTTATCTCTATTTTGCCTTTTATTTATTTTGCTCAAGGATGAGAAAAAGATAGGTGCAGAGGTGTAGTCGTACACGTGCATTGCATATTTAGTGTTATATTTCCTCATTTATTTTATAATAAAACTCTATTATTTAATTCATTTTAATGTCTAATGGTCTGCTGATAATTAATGAAGAAAAAAGAAACGGGGCGATTTATTCAATTAAACCCAAAAATTTAAAGATAGAATTTTTAACTCAAGTAAGATTTACTCAAATCTAGAGGTATAGAAGCAATTCTGTCTGAAAATAGAGTATATCAAGAAAGATAATCCCAGTGAAAAATCAATTAAAAATGGATTTTTGAAGATCCATTTAACTAGCTAAAAATAAACGGAGATATCACCAAATTCAGAGTTCAAATCAGAAAAATCAATGAATAAAAGGAGATATAAGAGAACCCCAGCCACATGAGTACCTTGATCTGGCCACTTGCCGAGATCTAGGATGTGAAAACGCGGCCAAAACTGCGTTTTTGCTGCAATCTTTTTAAGTCTGGTGGAGTGTTTGCTCCCATATCTTTGTACGCTCTCCCTTATCCCATTTCTCCTATAAATATTAGCATTTCCAAAGGCAGAAAAACATCACTCAGCAGAAAGTTAGAATATGGCTCAGGCTTGTAGTTTAACTTAGGTTTTTTTATGTAATTTTTTGTTTTCTTTATAGCTTAGGTTAGAGAAAAAATTCATAGGAGAAAGAGATAAAAATTATATTTAGAGACAACAATGTAAAATAATCAAAAGTTTGATTTTCTTCTTTTTCTTATTTTTACTGTACTTTCCTCTGAGGTGGCTTATAATCTAAGTGAATCCTATAGTCTCGAATCTGCCTCTCTCATGCAAATTCCACTGATGGCTAATGGTGATGGATATCTATACCAAAGTGTGTAATACTTTAGTTTTCCTTCCTGCTTGCATTTTTATTTAGTTAGGCCGAATTGAAATGGCGAAGATCCTATATGTTATGCTATGATCATCTTCAAGCCAAGGTAAGTTGTTGTAATGGATCCAAAGTTAGCAAGCATTGAAACGGTAAATGAATTTTTAGTTTTTCTTTTTTTAATTCTTTATATTAAAAAAAACAACTCTTTCTTTGCTCTTTCCATTTTTTTTCTTTTAAGTAAAAATGATTTCAAAAACAATATCATCTCTTCTTCTATCACTTTCTACTTTCTTTTTCTCCTAACTCAGATTTAATTTCTTTTTTTTAAAACTAAGAAGAAATTATTTAATAGATTAATAATAGCTTAGAAAGGACTTATTAAATGCTTTCATCGTAGTCCCTTCTTATGGATCACGATCCACATAACCACTTGTTATAGGGATAGAATTGAAAACCTTCAACCTTTTTAATGTATTTCTAAACTTCTATTTTCTGTGCACAGGTTCGCCTTAATCACTAGCCACGATCTCCTTAGGTTCATGGACGCATATTCTGGCTACAATCAGATCAAGATGCACCCGCTAGATGAAGACAAAACCGCCTTCACTGCTAGTCGGGGAACCTACTACTACAAGGCAATGCCCTTCGGACTCAAGAACGCGGGAGGGGTGCTATCTTCTAGCAATTAGTTGGCAGAGTCTTCAAGGATTTGATTGGGAGCACCATGAAAATAAATGTTGACGATATGTTGTGAAAAATATACAATGCACAGATCATCTCCAACATCTAGACAAAGCCTTCGACTTCCTTAGGCAATGCAAGGAAAAGCTCAACCCTAAGAAATGCACATTTAGGGTGGCCTCCTGGAAGTTATTAGGATACCTGGTCACTCGACGGTGCATCGAGGCCAACCCCGATCAGATATCTACAATTCAAAACATGTAGTCACCCACTTGTGTGAAGGAGTTCCAGATGCTAAATAAACGTTTTACAGTCCTCAATCGGTTAATCAGCTGTTCCATGAAAAAATGCAGCCATTCTTCTAAGCCTTAAAGAAGAACTTTGCTAGATTCTGGTGGAACGAGGAATATGAGACAACCTTCAAAGGATTGAAGAGGGATCTGACTTCACCACTCTTGTTGTTAAAGCCTTCCTCGGGAGAGACGCTATTATCTTTACCTTGTTGGCCCAAGGTTACAGTCACCCGGTTTTATGATTTTGATAACAACGAAACATATGTAGTTATTTATACTAATTAAGTTCAAGTGTTTAAGTATATTTTAGAATTCTAAAGATTAAAGGAGTTTTCTTCCTCTAAAGAAAGGTGTTGAAGACTCAAGAAGATTCAAATACGGGATTAAAAGCTCAAAGCACTTGACATCGCTAATATAGAAGTCTGGTTGAAGATCTTGTAGTCACCTAGAGCTTTATAAGATACTAATTTGTTAAAGTGTAGAATATAGTAGTTGAAATCGCCTAGAGGGGAGGGTGAATAGATGATAATGCTAATCTAATGTACTTAATGCGGAATTTAAAACTAATTGCAATTGACAAGATATGCACACTCAAACAAGCCAAGCAAATAAATATGAATGAACAATATGAATTGATGCAAGGCACAATATAAAGAGAGAGAGAGAGAGAGTAAGAGCCAAGGGATCAAGCGCAAACAACAAGATATGTTTCGAGGTTCGAGCACCCAGCTCTACATCCCCGCCTTCACACAGAAGGATTTCAAGTCCACTAGCTTATCCACAAAGGACTCCCACAAAGAGAACCTCCACCGAGGATTTGGGGCAATAACAATTACAAGGAGTACCCAACTCCTCCCTTACAAACACAACCTCCTCCTCGAGGCACAACACCAAGCCAACAAACAATCACCTCACAACTTGAGGGATAAGCACAAATCTACACAAGGATCACCTCACCACTTGAGGGATACAACCCAAATGCACAACCTCCTCAACACAATGAGGGAAAGGCACAAAGCCAAGCAAATGAAGGGTTTACAACTTGGTGGTCTAAACAACAACCACAAACAATTTTTTTCCCACACAAAGATCCTATAGAATGAGATAGTAGATGTAGCTCAAGTGTGGAGAAAACCAAAGGAATGGAAATCAAAAACTTAAAGAAAATCTTTGGGAAAAACTAGAAACCAAGATGAAGAAGTTGAATCAAAATCTTTTCCCAAAAACCCTTTCTTGATTTTCCAAACCCTAGAAAAAAACACCAAATAGATTGTTCAATTTAAAGCCCAAAAACTTCTTTTGATTGCTGTGAAAACACTAGAGAGTCAGGAAAAATTCGCACAAAAAATCTTAGAGAAAGCCTCTTTCCAATGGGGTATTTATAGGCCATTTGAAAACTAGCCGTTGGCAGTTGAAACTGCCAAAAATGAACTACCGGTCGACCGGTCGGTCGACCGGCCAACGGTCACATTTTGACCGCTGGCAGCAACCGGTCGACCATGCGGTCGACCGTCCCAGATACAGAGAGCAACGCTCTCTGTCCGGTCGACCGCTCGGTCGGCCGGGGGCAAACAGAGAGCAAACTGCTCTCAGTCGGTCGACCGTGCGGTCGACCGGCTTATGGTGCAGCCAGCGTGCACGTATCCGTGCACGTCGGTTGACAGCTTCGGTCGACTGGCTACATGGTACGGTCGACCGTCCGGTCGACCGACCTAGCCTGGCAGCTGCAGTTCTGGGCCAGAAAAACAAGGTATTTATTATCCAATAAATTCCCATAAAATCTCTAGAATTACACAAAAATGGTTTTATCATTTTATATTGAAATATAAACTTGTGTTAAAAATTTCAACACAAATTTCAAACATCTTGAAACATTTTTGTGTCTTATCATTTTTACCAAAATCCAAAAACTGTATTTTCTAAAACTTGGATTTTTGAATAGAAAATACATTTTGTCCAAAACTTATCCAAATACAAAAACATGATATTAAACAACATTTAGGCATGATGTATATGGATATAATACTATATACATGAAACATATATATATATATATATATATATATATATATATATATATATATATATATATATATATATATATATATATATATATATATATCCATGTTTTTGTCTTTAATTCCAAAATATGTTTTGTTAAAAATATCAAAACATAAAACACATGAATAAGTAAGTCAAAACTAAGTTTGTCTAGGTAGTTGAAGCATGCATGTATATAGAACAAATCTAATATACATTAAACCATGTAAACTTGTTTTGATCTATCTATTCATGAAACCAAGATCGGTTAAACCAAAAACGAAAAAACTGAAAATCAATATTCAAAATATGAAATGTGTGTGTTGTGAACTTGAGCATATCATACTATTCTAATCTTTACAATTTGGATCTAAACACAAAATTAAACTAGGTATCGATGTCTTCTTGTAGAGCGCCGTCTCCAAGCCGACTCGATCCAAAACTTCGTGATCCACCGAGCTTGACTCTAATGAGTGCTATATATGATCTTGTCGCTCGGGCTCTTGAATCACTAGGTGAAAGCTTCCAAACCATCTTTGATGAAGCTAATCACCTACTAACATCTTGATTAATGATCTGAAACTAAATAACACAAGATTATTAGTACACATAACTACATGAGTTAATCATCATCAAAACTAGAGTGGAAGGCCTTTGGGCCAACAATCTCCCCCTTTTTGATGATGACAAAACTCATGGAGTTATATATGCATGGATTAAAGTTAAGCTTCAAAGAAGCTCCCCCTTAACTCATACATAAACATAAAAAATAAATATATGCAATGAATATTAAACATGTGCATGCATAGTCATGCATAAAACAATAAAATAAAACTTGTTCTTATATCAATTGAAATCGCTCTGATGCCAATTGAAATTGTCAAAACAAAACATGCTCTAGATATCAATTAAAACATCTAGATACTACTTAAAACATAAAACATCTAGATACTACTTAAAACATGTTCTAGATACCAATTAAACTTAATATATGCAAAACAAAATATACATACAAAAACATATTAATATTTTGAGTATTACATGCATATATGAACTCAAATATTTCTCCCCCTTTTTGTCAATCATCAATAAAGAGGTAAAAACTAAAAACAATTCAAGAAAATCTTCTCCCCCTTTTTGTCTAAAACAAAAATATCAATAAGGGGTTTAATCAAACATGATACTAATTAAAAATGTGTCAATGAGGTGCATATATGATACCAATTGAAATGAGTATAAAACAATTCAAGAAATGCTTATATCAAATGATACCAATTGAAATAAAGGTAAACGATGCATTGAAACAAATCATATAAAACATTTTTATATGAAAACATATACCAATTTAAAACAAAAGTTTTGATACCAATTGATAAGTAAAAAAACAACATACCAATTTTAAGTAAACAATCTTGATATGATACCAATTGAAATTTTAAACATAACAAATTTTGAATTCCTAAACATAAATCTTGATACCAATTGAAATTATTATTCTTTAAAGCATAAGATACCAATAGAAATTTTTCTATCATAAAGTAAGGGAGTGGAATACAAACTCAATGGTAAAACAAAATACCAATTGAAAAATGAAAATCGAATTTTCTCCCTCTTTATGAAATACAAACTAAACACATGCATAAGCTTGAAATAAGATACCAATTTAAAAGTGAATCAATTGAAACAATGTTGAAGCTCAAGGTTTAGCATAAATTAAATTTTGTGCTTAAGATATAGGGATATAATAAGCACAAATAAAACATATATGTATGAAAAGTTTGATACCAATTGAAATTGATACCATTTGAATTGTAAGCATACATACATACAAAGATATGAGTATACAAAGAAATATCAATTATTGATACCAATTGAAAGAGTCCAATGATACCAATTGAAACAACCAATAAGATCAAATGTATATCTCATATTCCTATCCTCCCAACGCATGTTCAAGTTTAAAATGATTTTCATTATAAAGCATACATGAGCATGGTCTCCCAACCAACCGCCCGTGGAAGGTAGGGGCTTTCAAAAATAGGTTGAAAATAGAGTACGGTTAAAAATCTCTACCATAAGAAGAATACGAACTAGTTAAATGGGAAATCTTATTAACTAGTACGAAATCCTTCAAGTAAGGAACAAAAACAAAATTGTTTTTCATGAAACACATGTAAGTCACATGATCACTAAACACTCAAAATCCATAAAGCCCATATTATACTCATAAAAACAAAATCATGAGAAACCTAATAAAGTGAGTGAACAATTGTTATGTGGCACATATCAACATGAAAATATTCAATTAAGCTCAATTAAGATATTCCTTAAAACATGAAACATGAAAATCTAAAATTTTCAATAAAACAAATTATACTTCAAGGCATATGTATGTTTTGACAACACAAAAAGTATACATACATATCCCTAAACACAATTTGAGTCCATAATAAAGATTTGCATGAAAAGCAAATGACTCAAGGGGTATACATGTATATCTTAAAGTTTGGCAAAATAAACATATACATGAAGCGAAAACACATGATCATAAAACATGTCCAAAATAGGGAATACAAGTTAGAATGCATGAATCATCAAAACTAGACTACACTAGAACATCTAATGGGTACACATAAGCATCCAAGCACAAACATATTTAAAGATTTATTTGTGGCCCACTACATGTACAAGTATAAATTCTAATCTTAATGAAAACTAACATTTAAACGTCTATTCAAAATATGGGGCATAAAACGGGACGTAAATCAACATGATAAACATAAAAATGATCATTATGTAAATCCATATGCTATTAGAATTATGAAATACATAATAGCTAAATAATAGTGAGAACACAAAAGTAATGATCCAAATAATCAAGGGTGATCTCAAGAGCTATACATGCATGTCAATGATCTAAGAATCATGGCATTTAACATAACAAACTATAAACATCAAAAACATGAGGCATAAACAAAAATCATAAACACATGTGATCATCATGTACATGCACATGCATTAGATCTAGGACATACATATTAGTTTAAAAAAAAAGGTGAGAACACAAAGATAGGTCCATGGGTGTCTCAAATAACTAAACATGTATATCACTAATATAAATCACATGGCATAATCATAATGAGCTATAAAACATGACATGCTATAAATCAATGATGTGAAAGCATGTAAATAAAAACGGGAGTTAGAGATCGATACCAAAACCGATGAAGGCACCTCTCTAGTTCTCCAAACCAATGGTGGTCCTCTCCACCAAACTCCCCTTGAAAGTGATGCATCCAAATTGTTTTCTTTAAGCACGAAACACATCCACTCCAAGGCACCGCTACTCTCACGTGATGCGAGAGCCCACACCTACATCAAATATATGAGGGGTGGTCTTTGGTACCCATTTCCTTTTGGGTCCATAGGGGTTAGTATCTCTCCTAACCCAAACAAGATTATTTGCTAAATTTTCAACATGTAAACGATCATAGCAAAATCTAGCAAGGTGGCCTTTTCGACCACAATGTGTACACGTGTACACATGGGCATATATAGTGTGAAGTTTGTAATCATGATGAGCATGTGTATGCCGTGATGAGTGTGCATGCAAGGATGGAACTTGTTTCTTGCGAAATAAGGTTTCCAAGCGTGTATGATTTAAAGTACATTGGCTCAAAGTGGAGCCCAAACAATCTACACTTTTCTTCAAAACATTTATGTCATTTTCAATACTAGAAGATAAAGTGGAGCATGCAAAAGATGTGCTAGGTGAATCTACACTAGTATGGCAAATATGAGAATCTATATCAATTTTCAAAGATTCATTTTTCTTTAAAACTAAATCCAATTCTTTTGTAATAAAATCAATTTCATTTTTCAATGAAAGGTTATCTTTTAAAAAAAATCTAATTTAGAAGATAAAACCTCATTGTTTTTCACAACATCATCACAATTATTTTTGCTTTTCAAAAACTCATTTTCCTTTAGAGCAAGTTCTAGTTGAGATTTAAGTGAGTCACGTTCACTTGCAATCTCTTCCTTCTCTTGCAAAATCAATTCAAAATTTGAACACAAATCCTTTAATTCTTCTTTAGTTCAAAATTGTTCTTTTTCAACAAATCATGTTTTTCCAAAAAAATTTCAAGCTTTTGAGCAAGTTCCATATTTAAGGTTTGAACTTCAAAACAACCATGGCAATAGGAACTAGAGCTATCATCTAGTTGAGAATCCGATTGTACCTCAAGGGAGTCTTTCCCTTGGACCATGAGGCAATGCTCGTCCGACTTGTCTCTCCTAGATCTTCTCAACTTGTTGATAATCCTTGGTAGCTCGGGAGAAGTCAATATGCTCCAAACTGCAAAAGCCGAGTCATAATGAGCAAACACATGTAAAAGATCTTCATTAAGAGATGCTCTAAGTGTCTTAAGTGCTAATGCATTTGCCTTTTTATGCTTGCTAGCATTAGGGTAGGATTCTTGAGTAGTGGCTTGATAAACTAGATGTCCTAGGCTTTTTAAATGACTACTCATCTTGGCCTTCCAAATATCATGTCTAGAAAAATCAAACATAGGAGGGCTATCCATGAGTGCAAACTAAATGAGTGCAAATGAAAGATGCAAATGAAGATTAGCAAACCAAGATCTCACTCGTAGGTGGTTAAACCTAAATATCAGGAGCGTAGGCTCTGATACCAATTGAAATCACCTAGAGGGGGTGAATAGGTGATAATGCTAATCTAATGTACTTAATGCGGAATTTAAAAACTAATTGCAATTAACAAGAGATGCACACTCAAACAAGCCAAGCAAATAAATATGAATGAACAATATGAATTGATGCAAGGCACAATATAGAGAGAGAGAGAGAGAGTAAGAGCCAAGGGATCAAGCGCAAACAACAAGATATGTTTCAAGGTTCGAGCACCTAGCTCTACATCCCCGCCTTCACACAGAAGGATTTCAAGTCCACTAGCTTGTCCACAAAGGACTCCCACAAAGGGAACCTCCACCGAGGATTTGGGGCAATAACAATTACAAGGAGTACCCAACTCCTCCCTTACAAACACAACCTCCTCCTCGAGGCACAACACCAAGCCAACAAACAATCACCTCACAACATGAGGGATAAGCACAAAGCTACACAAGGATCACCTCACCACTTGAGGGATACAACCCAAATGCACAACCTCCTCAACACAATGAGGGAAAGGCACAAAGCCAAGCAAATGAAGGGTTTACAACTTGGTGGTCTAAACAACAACCACAAACAATTTCTTTCCCACACAAAGATCCTATAGAATGAGATAGTAGATGTAGCTCAGTGTGGAGAAAACCAAAGGAATGGAAATCAAAAACTCAAAAAAAATCTTTGGGAAAAACTAGAAACCAAGATGAAGAAGTTGAATCAAAATCTTTTCCCAAAAACCCTTTCTTGATTTTCCAAACCCTAGAAAAAAAACACCAAATAGATTGTTCAATTTAAAGCCTAAAAACTTCTTTTGATTGCTGTGAAAACACTAGAGAGTCAGAAAAATTCGCACAAAAAATCTTAGAGAAAACCTCTTTCCAATGGGGTATTTATAGGCCATTTGGAAAACTAGCCGTTGGCAACTGAAACTGCCAAAAATGAACTACCGGTCGACCGGTCGGTCGACCAGCCAATGGTCACATTTTGACCGCTGGCAGAAACCGGTCGACCGTGCGGTCGACCGTCCAGATACAGAGAGCAACGCTCTCTGTCCGGTCGACCGCTCGGTCGGCTGGGGGCAAACAGAGAGCAAACTGCTCTCAGTCGGTCGACCGTGCGGTCGACCGGCTTATGGGGCAGCCAGCGTGCACGTATCCGTGCACGTCGGTCGACAGCTTCGGTCGACCGGCTACATGGTACGGTCGACCGTCCGGTCGACCGACCTAGCCTGACAGCTGCAGTTCTGGGACAGAAAAACAAGGTATTTATTATCCAATAAATTCCCATAAAATCTCTATAATTACACAAAAATGGTTTATTATTTTATATTGAAATATAAACTTGTGTTAAAAATTTCAACACAATTTCAAACATCTTGAAACATTTTTGTGTCTTATCATTTTACCAAAATCCAAAAAGTGTATTTTCTAAAACTTGGATTTTTGAATAGAAAATACATTTTGTCCAAAACTTATCCAAATACAAAAATATGATATTAAACAACATTTAGGCGTGATGTATATGGATATAATCCTATATACATGAAACATATATATATATATATATCCATGTTTTTGTCTTTAATTCCAAAATATGTTTTGTTAAAAATACCAAAACATAAGGCACATGAATAAGTAAGTCAAAACTAAGTTTGTCTAGGTAGTTGAAGCATGCATGTATATAGAACAAATCTAATATACATTAAACCATGTAAACTTGTTTTGATCTATCTATTCATGAAACCAAGATCGGTTAAACCAAAAACGGAAAAACCGAAAAACCAATATTCAAAACATGAAACGTGTGTGTTGTGAACTTGAGCATATCATACTATTCTAATCTTTACAATTTGGATCTAAACACATAACTAAACTAGGTACCGATGTCTTCTTGTAGAGCGCCGTCTCCAAGCCGACTCGATCCAAAACTTCGTGATCCACCGAGCTTGACTCTAATGAGTGCTATATATGATCTTGTCGCTCGGGCTCTTGAATCACTTGGTGAAAGCTTCCAAACCATCTTTGATGAAGCTAATCACCTACTAACATCTTGATTAATGATCTGAAACTAAATAACACAAGATTATTAGTACACATAACTACATGAGTTAATCATCATCAAAACTAGAGTGGAAGGCCTTTGGGCCAACAGTAGTGACGCTTAAGAAGTTACACACACAAAATACACTAGTTGAAAAAAAATTAAGTTTTGGTAGTATTGGTATTTTGCATGTTTGGTTTTGATACATGTCTCATAATTTTTTCAAAATTTTATAATAAATTTAGAGCATGTATTTTATCACCTATACATTGCTACATTACCCATAAACCAATACAAAATATTTAAAAAATATTTGAAATTTAAAAGTTTTCATAAAAACTATTTTAGGCCAGAACAGTCGACCGGACGGTCGACCGGTGCCCATTGCAGGCCAGAACAGTTGACCACCTGGTCGACTGAGCCTTTGGCCAAGGGGCATGCACGTTTGTGCATGTTGTTGGCCGACCGACCAGTTGACCGCTAACCCTTGCGGTCGACCGATCGGATAACCGACTGAGATACCCTAACTCTCGGTTAGGGTCGGCCGGCCGACCGACAGTTTAATTTTCCATTTTGAACTTCTGAGCAGTCAACCGGCCCGGTCGACCAGAGCCAACGACTCTTTTATGTATGAGCTATCGGTCGATCGGCCGGTCGACCGACAGCCTGCCAGTGGCCTATAATGACTAGTTTTTGGATCTGTTTTGTTTTTAATGGATTTCAACAGGCATTTTTACTTTCCAAGTGTCTAATCACACTCCAAATGACCTAATATGATTTACAAATGATATTTATTCATTGCCTATATATATGGGTCATTGGGTTTCGTTTTAGACAAGAAAAAATACACAAGTTTACAAGTTTTCAAGTTTGTTTCAAAAGAGAAAAGTTTTTCTAACTTCCAATCTTTAAGTTCTTTCATTCTAAAGCTATTTTCAGTCGATTTTAAAGCTCTTCTATTCTTTCTATCTGAATTTCATCTCTCATTAACTTCTTGAGCAACGCTTCATATTCTACTCTATAGGAAGTTGTAAGAGAGAGTTTGTAATCTTGTTGGATCACCAAGAGCTTTGTAACCTTAATTGGTTTTGTGTTACCTCTTGTGTAGAGGGTTGAGTTGGTGGAGTTGTGTACTCTGGTCTTGTATAGACCAAGCTGTAATTCCTTTGTTTAAGTCCCTTTGTGGAAGGTCCTTAGAGAATAGTGAAATCCTTCATAGTAGTAAAGGTGGGGACGTTGAGCGATGGCTCGAGCCTTGGAACAATTCCTTTGTGCTTGCGATTGCTTGTGTCTTGCTCTCTATTGATTTTCATTTTTCATACTTGTATAATTGTTCATCTTGCATTCTATAATTGCTTTCATTTCATCTCTTTCATTATCGGTCTATACTTATCTCAACAGGGAGGCAATTGAGCACCTTAACTCATTATCTAGAGGAATCAAAGAGGAGAATTTCTAGAGCCCTTCACGGGAAATTTGGCTTCAATTCTTGTTTTGAGTGATCGTTTGCATAATTCATCTTAAGTAGCTTTAAAATAGCATTTGATTAGCATAACACCTATTCACCCCCTCTAGGTGTATTTCAATTGGTATCAGAGCCTTGATCTCTAGCTTTTGGCTTAAGAACCTTAGAGAGATCTTAATTGCTAATCACTTCTTTCACAATTTCATCTTCATCCACTTTAGTAAAAATGACCGAAGGTATTAAGACCCCTCCCAAGTTTGATGGCCTTAACTTTCCAAGATGGAAGGTTAAGATGACCATATTTTTGCAATCCTTAGGAAGTTGGGTTGCAAAAGCGATGACTATACCCTTTAGTGCACCCATTGGTGAGGAGGACACTTGGTCCGACATTGCCACTAAGGAGTTTGATATAAATACTAAGGCACACTATGACTTGCTTCAAACTTTGAACGATGACGATATTGCGAGGGTCATCCATTGCAAATCCGCCTATAAGATTTGGACACACCTAGTAGTCACACACGAAGAAATGTCACAAGTTAAGAGAGCAAAAATTGATCTCTAATGTTCCTAATATGAAAATTTCACCACGCATGATAATGACACCATTAATGACATGGCAACAAGATTTACTAAAATAACTAATGGTCTTACTTCTTTAGGTGATGTCATTGATATGATCAAAAAGTAAGGAAGGTCATTCGGGCACTTCTACCCTCATAGGAAGTCAAGGATACTACATTGAAGGAGCTAAATGATAAAGAAGAGATGGAGCTCATCGGTCTTATAGGAAACCTTAAGACCCATGAAATGGAGAGGAAGGCAAGAGAAGAGATGGCACCACAAAAGAAGAAAGTGAGCGCTTTTAAATCCACTCCCACCATCTCCGACGATGATGATGAAGAGGATGATGAAGAATTCTCCCTCCTAGTTAAAATGTAAGGAGTATGTACAACAAGGCCAAGTTTAACAATAAAAGTAGATGGCAAGGGAAAGAAAACAAAAAGGTCATATGCTTCAATTGCTAGAAGCCAGGCCACATGATTGCGGATTGTCCGGAGACCAAGAGCAAACCTTCAACCTCAAAGAAGTCCTACAAAAAGAAGGCTCCCAAAGCCACTTGGGACTCGGAGAGTGAAACCGATGAAGAAGTGGATACGGCACACGTGTATTTCATGGCTAATGATAACACAAGGTAATATTCGAACCCTCACCTGATGATAATGAATTAACAATGGATGAATTAGGTGAGGCTTTTGAAGAGTTGTCGAACAACTATGATATTCTTAAAATGAAGTAGTTAAATTGAAAAAAGAAAATGAAACTCTTCAAAATAAAATTGTTATACTTTCAAAGAAAAGATGATTTATCTTTCACACTTATATCCACACAAAAAGATTTGATGCATTTAAAATTTCATGTAAATTAAAATGTTCATTAATTGATAAAAATGAGATTTTTATTTTAAAAGATAAAATTAACTCTTTAGGAGATGTGTTAAAGAAATGTGAGTTTGATAAAGTTAGGTTGGAGGCAATGTTTCCTAAGAACGTACTTCAAAGAAACATGTTCATACTGCACATACCTACACTCCTAAATCACAACATATACATACACATCATGCTAGACACACTACACACATCAAGCATGTTCACACCCCCACACACTTATCATACGTTTATATACGGTAGAGCTTATTTATGCACTTATTGTAACCGAAAGGTCACTTAGACCAATTTTGCTTTGATAGACTAAATGCATCTAATGATCACATTTGAGTTTGAAAAGCTAACATCATAGGACCAAGAAAATTTGGGTACCAAAATCAATCATTTGTTACTTGATGTAGGTACACACAAGGTTCCAAGATATAGGGAGCGGTGATATTTTGATAGAGGTTGCTCAAGACATATAACTGGGGATATTAGCAATTTTGCAATCCTATCAAGATACCATGACGGTGGCACTGTCACCTTCAGAGATGATTTCAAAGGTGACACTGTCACCTTCAGAGCCTGGCAGGCAGCATGAAGGGACAGAAAACATGGGTTTTTAATATTCTAAAAAATCCCATTAAATCTCTAAAAATCCACAAAAATAAGTTCAGTATAATACTTTGAAAATCAAACATGTGTGAAAAATTTCAACACATATTTCAAACTTTTTGAATCATTTTTGTGACTTAGAAATTTTGCCAAAAGCCAAAAATTGTATTTTTCAAAACTTGAATTTTTTCAAATGGAAATCCGATTTTTCCAAAACTCATCCAAATACCAAAACATGATATTTAAACAACTTTTAAGCATGTAGTATATGGATATAATCCAATATACATGAAGCATATATATATATATATATCAATGTTTTGACTTAAAATCCAAAAATACGTTTTGTTAAAACACAAAACCTAAATACATGAATAGGTATGTCAAACTAAGTTTATTTAAGATATGAAGCATACATGTATATAGAATGAATCTAATATACATAAAACCAAGTAAACTTGTTTTGATATAATATCTATTCATGAAAACAAGATCGGTTAAACAAAAAATCGAAAACCAATAAACATGAAAACTAAAACAAGTGTGTGTTGTGAACTTGAGCATATCACACTATCTAATCTTTACACATGGATCTAAAACACAACTAAACTATGTACCGAAGTCTTCTTGACGAAGTCCGTCTTCAAGCCGACTCGATCCAAACCGTGATCCACCGAGCTTGACTCCAACGAGTGCTATATATGATCTTGATGCTTAGGCTCT
The DNA here is from genome assembly GCA_038442645.1 of Agave tequilana. NCBI lineage: Eukaryota > Viridiplantae > Streptophyta > Magnoliopsida > Asparagales > Asparagaceae > Agave > Agave tequilana. The sequence goes on from JAVJIF010014739.1 coordinate 56,086, forward strand.
TGAATCACCATGTGAGAAGCTCCAAAACACCTTTGTTGAAGCTAATCACCTACTAATATCTTGTCTAAAGATCTGAAACTAAACATCACAAGATTATTAGTAAACATAACTACATGAGTTAATCATCATCAAAACTAGAGTGGAAGGCCTCTGGGCCAACAACATGCTCTACGTCCCCGCCTTCAACACTATGAAGGATTTCTATTATAATCGATCCCACCGGATCACTCGGTGCCGCAACACCTACAAGCGAGTTCACTCTAGAACTCCTTTGGACTCTGTAGTCCCTCTCTTGTTCCAGCAAAAACAAAACACCGCAAGCACGCAAGCTTGCCGAGGCCGCACCTCTACAAAGAGCTCTCACTAGAACTCGAAACACCGCGAATACACAAGTCCGCCTCCTCAAAGCAAAGATGAAAACTTTGTGATCTAAACACTTTGATCACCTCAAATCCTCTCACAACAAAGATCCCTATAGGATAGGTATAGCAATGGATAGCTCAAATGATTGTGAGAAAAACAAGGATTGAAGTTGTGGTGGAAAACACAAGAAAATCACTTTTGAAAACACTCTTGATAAACTTCCTTTTGAATTGGAAATATTTGCTCTCAAACTAGTGGAGAAACCTCTGAAATAGATGAGAAAAACTAGGTTTAGAACTCTCAAAAAATCTTCTGTCAAACAGTCCAAGAAAGCCTCCTTTTATAGGCTAATCAAAAACTGGCCGTTGGGCTAAATCAACAGCCTGGACGGCTGTCGGTCGACCGCCCGGTCTACCGGCCAACGGTCAGATTTCTGACCATTGAGCTAGCGGTCGACTGGCCTGGTCGACCGTGGCCTGGATACAGAGAGCAGAGCTCTCTGCCGGTCGACCGGGGCTTTCCAGAGAGCAAAGCTCTCTGGACGGTCGACCGGGTCAGTCGACCAGGTCGGTCGACAAACTAGGCGTGCACGCTTGTGCATGTCAGTCTACTGACTCCTGACTCGGTCGACCGGCCCGATCGATCGCTAGAAGCCAAACAGAACTTTTTAGGGATTGAAAACTTGGCTTTTTGACTTAAATAAAATCCCATAAAATCTACAAAAATAAGTTCAGCATAATACTTTGATATACAAACTTGTTTGAGTAAAAATCAAATCATGTTACAAACATTTTGAACTATTTTTGTAACTTAGAAATTTTGACATAAAACAAAAACCTTATATTTTTTTTCAAATAGACTTTTTCAAAACTTCTCCAAATACAAAAACAAGATATTTTAAACACTGTAAAACATAGAGTGCATGGATATGATCCACTACACATAAATGATGAAATATCTATGTTTTGACAATAAGCACTAAATTGGTTTTGGTTAAAGCCATATATACTTTGAATTTCAAAAACCAAACCGGTGATTTTCCAAATGAAAATCCTTTTATGAAAACACAAATAAATCTTGAGTGTGTGTATATTTACTTGAGCAATCCACCAACTATTCTATCCTTTATATTTTATCTCAAAACAAAATCTTAATCAAAACAATCCTCCCACCAAACTCCCCTTGAAAGTGATGCATCCAAAATGTCTTCATAAAGTTCGAAACGCATCCACCTCAAGGCACCATCACTCTCACGTCATGCGAGAGCCCTCACCTACATCAAATACAATAGGGGTGGTCTTTGGTACCCACACTCTTTTGGGTCCATGGGGGTTAGTTCCTTTCCTAACCTAAACAAATTTAGTTGCTAAATTTGAATCATGTACACGATCATAGCAAAACTTAGCAAGGTTGCCCTTACGTCCACAATATGTACAAGTGTACACATGAGCATACAATGTGTAATGTGCATGAGCGTACAAAGTATGTGTATGCCATGTATGGTGTGCATGCATAGAAGGAACTCGTTTCTTTCGAAACAAAAATTCCAAACGTGTATGATTCATAGCACAATGGCTCAAAGTGGAGCCCAAACAATCCATATTCTTCTTTAACAAATTTATATCATTTTTAATTATAGAAGAAGAGGGGCATGCAATAGGTGAGGTAGATGGTAAAGCTACACTAGCATGGCAAAACATTTGAATCTATATTATTTTTCAAAGATTCATTTTTCTTTAAACAAACTTTTAAATCCTTTGAAATTGAAGCAATTTTTATTTTCAAAGAATCATTCTCTTTTACAACAAAATCAAGTTTTGAAGATACAACTTTATTTTTCTTCAAAACATCATTACAATCATTTCTATTTTTCAAAATCTCATTTTCCTTTAGGGCAAGGTCTAGTTGAGATTTAAGTGAGTCACGTTCACTAGACATCTCTTCCTTCTCTTGCAAAACCAAATCAAGTTTAGAAGATAAATTTTCATTTTCTTTATTCAAAGCAAAAGTCTTCTTTTTCAAAAGATTGTATTTTTTCAATAGTTTTTCACAAACAATTGAAAGTTCTTCATTCAAAGCATTTGGATCCACATAATCATCACATGAAGAACTAGCATCATCACTATCTAATTGAGCTTCCAAGTATACCTCAAGAGAGTCATTCCCTTGGACCATGTAGCATTGTTGCTCGGATTCTCCACTATATTCATCCTCCGGTTGGATTGGCAATTGAAACTTGGAGGAGGTCAACGTGTTCCACACTGCAAAGGTGGAATTACAGTTAGAAATAATAGAAAGATATTCTTTATTAAGCGTGCTTCTAAGTTCCTCAAGGGCTTGTGCATTGGCCTCTAAATGCTTGCTATCACCAAGATAGGTTTCTTGGTAGCGACAAGAAAAACATGCAAGCCTAGGGTTTTTAGATACATGGACATCCTAAATTTCCACATGTCAATGTTGGTGACATCAAACATGGGAGGTGACAAGCAATCCATGAGTGTGTGTAAACAATATAAATGTGAAAATGTAAATGATAGATTAGCTAACCAAGATCATACTCCTAGGTGGTTAAACCTAATATCAGGAGCGTAGGCTCTGATACCAATTGAAGGAACACCTAGAGGGGGGTGAATAGGTGTACGGCTAATCAAATGAACTAAATGCGAAAATTAAAACTTAATTGCAACTATACTTAATGCAACCAACGAGTGTAGCCGAATTCCCGGTGAAGGACTCTGAACTAACTCCCCTTAATTCCTCTGAATAAGAGTTGAGGCGCTATATGAAGCTCTCGTGGTTAAGCACAAGTGAGGCACACAAACACACAAGCATGTATATGATATGGCAAAGTAAAGCAATGCATAAAGTAAAGAGAGAGAGAGAGTAAGAGTCAATAGATCAAATACAAACAACAAGATGTGTTTCGAGGTTCGAGCACCAGCTCTACGTCCCCGCCTTCACCGAGAAGGATTTTCAATCCACAAACTTGTCCACAAAGGACTCCCACACAGGGAACCTCCACCGAGGATTTGGGGCAATACAACCGGGAGTTCACAACTCCTCTCTCAACCGAATACAACCTCTCACAGAGGCAACACAAACACCATCTCACACAAGAGGGGTAGGCCCTTAGCCAAATAACCACAATCCACCTCACACTTGAGGGATTCCAACACCAACTCCACCTCTCACTAGAGGGAGCAATACACAATCTCAACCTCTCACTAGAGGGAGCCAACCGCCACTCCAAATCAACCTCTACCCAAGAGGGAATCACAAAGTAGGAGGGTTACAACAAGGTGGTATATTTCAACCACAAACAACTTCTTCCACAAAATAAGATCCTATAGATAGGATAGAATGATATGGCTCAAGTGTGAAAAACAAAGTGTTTTTGACAAAGAAAATCACTTGGGAAAATCTCCAAATAGATATAGAATTTTAGACCAAAAACAAATTCTCAAAAGACTATTTTCTTTGAAAATACAAACACTTAAGAATTTGAAGCTCTAAAACTCCTTTTGAAACTTGAAATAAACACCAGGAACTCTGAAAATTTTTGGCTCTTAAAACTTGTAGAGAAACTCTCTCAAAATGGGGTATATAAAGGCCCCAAGAAAAACTAGCCGTTGTGGCTATTTTTCAGCCTAGGCGGCTGTCGGTCGACCGGCCCAGTCGACCGCCAACGGTCAAAATTCGACCGTTGGAGCCTCGGTCGACCGGCCCGGTCGACCGCACCCTGGAACATAGAACAGAGTCTCTGCCGGTTGACCGACCCGGTCGACCGGGGCTTTTCGACCGGCCCTCCAGCAGTCCTGGCGTGCACGTTCTGTGCACGTCGGTTGATCGGTCCGGTCGACCGACTCTGGGTCCGGTCGACCGCCAGAGCCTGGCAGGCAGCATTAAGGGACAAAAAACTTGGGTTTTTAATATTCTAAAAAATCCCATTAAATCTCTAAAAATCCACAAAAATAAGTTCAGTATAATACTTTGAAAATCAAACATGTGTGAAAAATTTTAACACATATTTCAAACTTTTTGAACCATTTTTGTTACTTAGAAATTTTGCCAAAAATCAAAAACTGTATTTTCCAAAACTTGGATTTTTTGAAATGGAAATCCGATTTTTCCAAAACTCATCCAAATGCCAAAACATGATATTTAAATAACTTTTAAGCATGTAGTATATGGATATAATCCTATATACATGAAACATATATATATCAATGCTTTTGACTTAAATCCAAAATACGTTTTGTTAAAACACAAACCTAAATACATGAATAGGTATGTCAAACTAAGTTTATTTAAGATATGAAGCATACATGTATATAGAATGAATCTAATATACATAAAACCAAGTAAACTTGTTTTGATATAATATCTATTCATGAAAACCAAGATCGGTTAAACAAAAAATCGAAAACTAATAAACATAAAAACTAAAACAAGTGTGTGTTGTGAACTTGAGCATATCACACTATCTAATCTTTACACATGGATCTAAAATACAAAACTAAACTATGTACCGAAGTCTTCTTGACGAAATCCGTCTTCAAGCCGACTCGATCCAAACCGTGATCCACCGAGCTTGACTCCAACGAGTGCTATATATGATCTTGATGCTCGGGCTCTTGAATCACCATGTGAGAAACTCCAAAACACCTTTGTTGAAGCTAATCACCTACTAATATCTTGCCTAAAGATCTAAAACTAAACATCAGTGGATTATTAGTAAACATAACTACATGAGTTAATCATCATCAAAACTAGAGTGGAAGGCCTCTGGGCCAACAACATGCTCTACGTCCCCGCCTTCAACACTATGAAGGATTTCCATTATAATCGATCCCACTGGATCACTTGGTGCCGCAACACCTACAAGCGAGTTCACTCTAGAACTCCTTTGGACTCTGTAGTCCTCTCTTGTTCCAGCAAAAACAAAACACCGCAAGCACGCAAGCTTGCCGAGGCCGCACCTCTACAAAGAGCTCTCACTAGAACTCGAAACACCGTGAATACACAAGTCCGCCTCCTCAAAGCAAAGATGAAAACTTTGGTGATCTAAACACTTTGATCACCTCAAATCCTCTCACAACAAAGATCCCTATAGGATAGGTATAGCAATGGATAGCTCAAATGATTGTGAGAAAAAAAAGGATTGAAGTTGTGGTGGAAAACACAAGAAAATCACTTTTGAAAACACTCTTGATAAACTTCCTTTTGAATTGGTAATATTTGCTCTCAAACTAGTGGAGAAAACCTCTGAAATAGATGAGAAAAACTAGGTTTAGAACTCTCAAAAAATCTTCTGTCAAACAGTCCAAGAAAGCCTCCTTTTATAGGCTAATCAAAAACTAGCCGTAGGGGCTAAATCAACAGCCTGGACGGCTGTCGGTCGACCGCCCGGTCTACCGGCCAACGGTCAGATTTCTGACCATTGAGCTAGCAGTCGACTGGCCTGGTCGACCGTGGCCTGGATACAGAGAGCAGAGCTCTCTGCCGGTCGACCGGGCTTTCCAGAGAGCAAAGCTCTCTGGACGGTCGACCGGGTCGGTCGACCAGGTCGGTCGACAAACTAGGCGTGCACGCTTGTGCATGTCAGTCTACTGACTCCTGACTCGGTCGACCGGCCCGATCGACCGCTAGAAGCCAAAACAGAACTTTTTAGGGATTGAAAACTTGGCTTTTTGACTTAAATAAAATCCCATAAAATCTACAAAAATAAGTTTAGCATAATACTTTGATATACAAACTTGTTTGAGTAAAAATCGAAACATGTTACAAACATTTTGAACTATTTTTGTAACTTAAAAATTTTGACATAAAACAAAAACCATATATTTTTTTTCAAATAGATTTTTTCAAAACTTCTCCAAATACAAAAACAAGATATTTTAAACACTTTTAAAGCATAGAGTGCATGGATATGATCCACTACACATAAATGATGAAATATCTATGTTTTTGACAATAAGCACTAAAATGGTTTTGGTTAAAGCCATATATACTTTGAATTTCAAAAACCAAACCGGTGTTTTTCCAAATGAAAATCCTTTTATGAAAACACAAATAAATCTTGAGTGTGTGTATATGTACTTGAGCAATCCACCAACTATTCTATCCTTTACATTTTATCTAAAAACAAAATCTTAATCAAAACAAACCTAGACATAAGTCTTCTCTTGAAGTCTTCACTTGAAGTCTTCTCCTCCTTGACTTGGTCCAAACTTGATCCAAAGAGCTATACTCATCTTGAGTACTTGATGTGGCCTTGATGCATAGGCTCTTGAATCAAGCCGTGCTAGCTCTAAAACTTGACTTGAAATTCTTTGTTGAAGCTAAACACCTACTAAGATCTTGATCATAAATCTGAGACTAATTAAATACAAGATCATTAGTACTTATAACTACATGAGTTAATCATCATCAAAACTAGAGTGATGGGCCTTTGGGCCAACAATCTCCCCCTTTTTGATGATTACAAAACTCATGGAGTCATATATGCATGGATTAAAGTAAAGTTTCAAAGAAGCTCCCCCTTAACTCATGCATAGCAATAAATAAGATATTCAGTGAAGCACATGAAACTAAACAAATGTATGCAACAACTAGGAGAGAGAAACATGCATAAATCAAACATATTTTTCAAAAACCTTCTCCCCCTTTTTGTTTAAACTCTCAAAATTATTTTTCCCATTTTGCAAAACAACACAAGATGCATAAACTCAATATATGCAAAAACACAAATATGCATATATAAACTCAAAATCTTTCTCCCCCATTTTGTCAATCATCAACAAAGGGGTTAAAGTAAACACAAAATAATGTTCACCCCCTTTTGTCCGAAACAAAAATTAACAAAGGGGTGAAATCAAATCAATCAATAAGAAGGATATATGTGATATACATTCATGAAGAGGAAGACGCTAAGTTAACTTCCCAACATACATGCATTACATGAAGAGGGGATTACAAGCCCTAACTCACATAACGCATAATATGCAATGCATAAGAGGAGATGTGAAGCTCCCCCTACACACGTGTATCGCATAAAGAAGAGTTGTCAAGATCCTCAATATAAGATACACTCAACATGAATCTATATGTAGAAGAGATGTTAAGCTCCCCTTACATATAGGTAATATATATCAGAACATTTTTAACACAAATTTTGAGATTTACTCAAGGTAATAAAACACATTTTGAGATACCTTTGTAAATAAACAAAAATTTTAAGATACTAATTGTAAATAAACAAAACAAATTTTGAATTCTTTAACAAATCAAATTGAGATATCACAAGATTCTTATGTATTGCCTATTGAAATCGAAATATTTTACCAATTGAAATTGAAACATTTTACCGATTGAAATACATGATAGATTTTGATACCAATTGATATTGATACCAATTGAAAATTAAGATTTGAATTAAACTTAGCATAAATATACTTTATGCCTTAATCATGTAAATATCTTGTAAATCAAGCACAAATAAATTATATATATGTATGAAGATGAAAATACCAATAGAAATTGATATTATTTGAAATTTAAAGCATACATATATAAAAAACAAAATATGATTATACAAAATATGTCAATTGTGATACCAATTGAAAGTATGATGTGAAATTAGTGTATAACTCATAAAAATCTACCCTTTTCATGCACAAGATAAAAGATTTTCAATAAGGCATGCAAGGCATGGTCGCCATCCGTCTGCCCATGAAGGGGTTGGTAGGGGTTTGCGAAAATAGGAGTTTTGAAAATATTTTTATTTTGAAAACACTACCAAATGAAGAATAAATAACTAGTTAAATTAATTTTTAAAAAACTAGTTAAAGATCCTTCAAAACATGAAACCAAATCATATGTCTATCATGAAACATACTAAATACATAAAGGTTGACACTCGAAATCTATAAGGCTCAAAAATAATCATGAAACATAGTCATGAATAAACAAATAACGTGTGAGTGTACAAGAATCATGTAATTAGCATTTTCCATGAAGATAATCAATGAAGCTCAAAAACAATATCATTTAATCAATCAAGTGAAAAACATAAAAATTCATTTTTCATATAAAGATGAAAATCATAAAAATTCATTTTTCATCTAAAAACAAACTTCTACGTATATGTATGTTTTTTATTCAAAACTAATAATATGCATACATATCCAAACTTAAACAGAGTCTATAATATAAATTGCATGAAGGCAAATGACTCAAGGGGCATACATGTATATTTATTAGTTTTGAACAAAAATAGCATATACATGAAGTAAAAACATGAAATAGGTAAAACAAGTGTAAATGAGGAAATCATCAAACTAGGCTATACATGTGCATGTAGTGAGTACAAATGAACATGAAGTGCAAATGTATATGAATCAGATGTTGCTCACTACTTGTACACGTATATACACAAGTTTTGACAAAAACTACATCTAAACAAGTATTTACCACATGAAGCACAATATATGATTATAAAAACAAAACATGTTAAAATCATATATGTATATATTAAAGCATATAACAAAAAGAGTTTAGAGATAGTTACCAAACCATAAGAACTTATACTCTAAGTCTCCAAGCATGGTGTTGTCCCACAAACCTCCTTGATAGCGGTGCATCAAATGTATGTCCATCAAGTCCATGTGCACCCACCACCAAGGCACCAAATCTCTCACGTTTTGTGAGAGCCTGCACCTACATCAAATAAAAAGGTGAGGACTTTGGTACCCATTTTCTTTTGGGTCCATAAGGGTTAGCATTATAAGGAACCCAAATATTCTTATTAGCAAAATTTAAAGAATTAATTCTATCATAACAAAATCTTGCTAAATGGCCTTTGCGGCCATAATGTGTACGTACACTCTACTATGCACATGTGAATGAGTATGATTATGACGTGCAAAATGTGCATAAGCATGGTGTGGCCTAAAGGCCTATCACCCAAGTTTTGATGATGATCAACCCATGAAGTTATGTTTACTAATGATCTTGTGTTTAATTAGTGACAGATTCATTATCAAGATCTTAGTAGGTGCATAGCTCAACAAAGGATAATTGGTTAAGATTTGGAGCTAGCACGGTGTGATCCAAGGAGCTTTTGGATCAAGCTTGGACCAAGTCAAGAAGTGAGAAGCCTTCAAGTGAAGACTTCAAGAAGATGAAGACTTGTGTCTAGGTATAAGATTTAGTTTTATTTTAGTTAAAATGTAAAGGATAGATAGTTGGTGGATTGCTCAAGTATATCTTCACACACACTCTTGATAGAACTCTTGATAGAATTGCTTTCATAAAAGATTTTTATGTTTAGAAAAGAATTTTTATTTAGTAAAAGATTTTCTTTGTGACAAAATATATACCTTGGTTTTTGGTATTTCTAGCATGTATATTTTTTTCAACCATAACCAAGTTTAGAGCTTAATGTCAAAAACATAGATATTAAATTATGATTGTGTAGTGAATCATATCCATACACACTATGCTTTAAAATGAAATATCTTGTTTCTATATTTTGTGAAGTTATGAAAACCAAGTTTGAAAAATACATGTTTTGATTTTGATAAATTTGCAAGACGCTGAAATGATATAAATATGTTGATATAGTCTTGAAAATTTTTATCACAAGTTTGGTTTTCATATAGAATGTTAAAACAGTTTATGGAATTTTTTTTATAAGTGTTAAAAGATTTTAAAATTAATTTTTTAACCAGTTTTCCTGACCTGGAACTGGCTGACAGGCTGGTCCGGTCGACCGGGCGTCGATCGCACCATGGTCCGGTCGACCCACGGTCGACCGGTGCACAGACTTGTGCATGTCTGGCAGCACATTGGTCCGGTCGACCGGACGGTCGACCGCTGCAGAGAGTTCTGCTCTCTGGATTTCTGGGTCGACCGGGCGGTCGACCGAAGGCTCCAACGGTCGGATTCTTGACCGTTGGCGGTCGACCGGCCGGTCGACCGGCAGTACTGACAGAACCCAACGGCTAGTTTTCTGGCAGCCTATAAATTGGGGTTCTTGTCATTGTTTGAACCAAGTTTTTAGAGACTCTTAGAGCCAGTTTTTTCCCTACCTCAAGGCCTTAGGATTTCATGTATATCTTGCCACTACTAATAATGCTTATTCTTTAGATGGTAAGAATTTTGACGCTAACTCAAAAGCCCTTCATGCTTTAAAATCTACCCTAGATGATGTTTATTTATCTAGAGTTGCTAATATTGATTCGGCTTTTGTAGTATGGAACACCTCACCTCCCTTGGCGAAAAGGATCTATACTATGCGGGGAGCGATTCGGACGTTGGAAGCGACATCTCCAACGTATGCTATATGGTCCAAGGGGATAACCCCCTTGAGGTAAACACCGAATCCGATGATGAGGACATGTCATATGATGAGCTCACTTCATTTTGCCAAACAATTCTTGAGAAATATGACATGATTAAAAAGGAAATAAAAATTTGAAAAAGAACATTGCTTGCATGCATAAAGAACATGATTCATTTAGAAGTGACATTGCATGCTTAGAAAAATATATAAGAATTTGAAAAGAAAATTGATTGCATGCTTAAAGAAGGATTCACTAGAAAATAAGGTTGCATGCATTGAAAAGGAGAATGATGTTTTGAAAATGAAAATATTCCTTGATGTCTAAATTGAATGCTTTATGTGAAGGAAAATGGTTTTGAAAAATAAGTTGATTTGGTGAAAAAACAAAAAGAAGTTGTTTTTCAAGAAAATAATTCTTTAAAAGAAAAATTTGTGAAAAAGAAAAAGATTTTGTTTCACAAAAGAAAAAGAAAAATGATTCTTTATCTCATCATGCTTTTCATGCCACCACTAATGAGATTAAAGATTTGAAAAATAAAATGGATGGTTTGAGTTCACTTTGAACTCTTGTGCTTTTAATCATTCTAGGTTGGAGTCAATGTTTTCAAAGAAACAAACTCCACACATTCATGCACATCATAACCATGCATTTGCTTATGTTGCATAACATGATCACACTCCTACACATAAGCATACTAGGTGTACATATGTACACATTATGGCCGCAAAGGTCATTTAGCAAAGTTTTGTTATGATAATATTAATTCTCTAAATTTTGCTAATTATAAGATTTTGGGTTCCTTACAAGTCTAACCCCAAAGGACCCAAGAAAATATGGGTACCAAAACCCCCACCTTTTGCTTTTGATGTAGTGAGGGATCTCTCAAGACGTGAGAGATTTGGTGCCTTGGTAGTGGATGCAATGGACTTGATGGACATACATTTGGATGCATCGCTATCAAGAAGTTTTGGTGGAAAGGCCACCATGATTGGAGCTTTGGAGTTGGTAACAAACTCTAAACTCCCTTTTATTCATGTTCATGCTTGTTCATTCATATTATTTTGAGCATGTTCATGTTTTATGATTTATTGTGCTTCATGTGGTATGAACTAGTTTAAATGTAGATTTTATCAAAACTTGCATGTATACATGTACAAATAGTGAATTACATTGATTCATATATAATTGAACTTCATGCTCATTTGTATCCACTATATGCATATGTATAGACTAGTTTTGATGATTCTCTTTTATCCATGTTTTTGCCTTATTTTTATGCTTTACTTCATGTATATATATTCTTAATTCAAATCTAATAAATATACATGTATACCCGTGAGTCTCTTGCCTTCATGCAAATACCTTTGATAGACTCTTTTAGATTTGGGATATGTATGTGTATTGTTAGGATTGGATTAATCATACATATACCATGAAGATTAGTGTTTTGATAAAAAAAATGATTTTTCATGTTTTTGTTAAAAATGTGACTTATGATCTTTTTGAGCTTCATTGACTATTTTCATAAAATGCTATTTACATGATCGTTTAACACTCACACACTTTTGTAAAAACATTTTGAGCCTTATAGACCATGAGTGCTTAAATTTTTGTGTATCTAGTTATGTTTATGAAAAACATAAGATTTATATATTTGAAGGATCTTTAACTAGTTTTTCAAAAACAATTTATACTAGTTATTTATTCTTCAAATAATTTTTGAGATTGACACATGATTCTATTTTTCTCAAGATTTGATGCTTCATGTATTGAATATTAGTTTAAATGTTAGTTTTATCAACACTAGAATTTATATACTTGAACATTTCGTAGGTCACAAATAAATCTATATATGATTGGGTTGATTGCTTATTTGTACCTATTAGATGTGCTAGTATAGTCTAGTTTTGATAATACATACATTTTTAAGCTTGTATTCTCACTTTTTGGATTTGATTTATGATCATGTGCTTTTCATTTCATGTATATGTGTATTTTGCCAAACCTTAAGATATACATGTATACCTCTTGAGTCATTTGCCTTTAATGCAAATCTATTTATATGGACTCAATTGTGTTTGAGGGATATGTATGTATATTTATTGTGTTGTCAAAACATACATATATCTTGAAATATATTTTTTTTAAAAAAAATGTGTGATGATTTAAAGGAATATTGAGATTACATTGACATTTTTGCTTTATTCCTTGCTTGAAGGATTTCATACTAGCTTTAAAATATTTTCATATTAACTAGTGCAAATTCTTCATATGGTAGAGTATATATAAGCTTACTCTTAAATTGGTATCATTAGATATTTTCAATTGGTATCAATGTGATTTTTATATACTCATATTTTGATTGTATGTATGAATGCTTTCAAATTTAAACTATATCAATCTCTATTGGTATTATCTTTTCATACATATATGATCTATTTGTGTTTGACTTACAATTGACTCACACTTTAAAAACACAAATGTATATGCTAAGCTTACTTCAACTTTTAATTGGTAATTCTTAAAGCTTATGCAATATGTTTTCAAAATTGATATCAAAATAAAAAATTATGTTGATTTGATATCTCAAAATGTGTTTTATTAAGAAGTTCAAAATTTATTTTGATAAAGAAATATTCAAAATTTTTGATTTGTATTTCCTATATGCAAGGAGAGCTTAACATCTCTCTTACATATGGATTCATGTTGAGTATATTATAAATTGAGGAGCTTGACGACTCTTCTTTATATGATATACGTGTGTAGGGGGAGCTTCACATCTCCTCTTATGCATTACATATATGTGTTATGTGAGTTAGGGCTTGTCATCCCTTCTTCATGTAATGCATATGAGTAGGGAAGCTAACTTAGCGTCTTCCTCTTCATGGATGTATATCGCATATAAATTTTTATTGATTGATTTGTATTACTCCTTCTTGATCTCTTTGCTTTTGACAAAAAGGAGGAGTAAAATTTGTTTGATTTGTTTTTACTTTGAACCCTTTGTTGATGAGTGACAAAAAGGGGGAGAAGTATTTGAGTTTATATGCATGTTTTCATTGCTTAAGGGGGAGAAGTATTTGCCTTCCTTGTTAATAATGCATATATTTTTGTATTGCAAATAGGAGAAAAAAAGATTTTGATTTATGCTTGTTGCATGTTTTATCTCCATACTTGCATACATATTCATGTGCCTCATTGCCATATCTATTGCTTATTTGATATGCATGAGTTAAGGGGGAGCTTCTTTGAAGCTTTACTTTAATCCATGCATATATAACTTCATGAGTTTTGTCATCATCAAAAAGGGGGATTGTTGGCCAAAGGCCTATCACCCTAGTTTTGATGCTGATCAACTCATGAAGTTATGTTTACTAATGATCTTGTATTTAATTAGTGACAGATTCATTATCAAGATCTTAGTAGGTGCATAGCTCAACAAAGGATAATTGGTCAAGATTTGGAGCTAGCACGGTGTGATCCAAGGAGCTTTTGGATCAAGCTTGGACAAGTCAAGAATTGAGAAGCCTTCAAGTGAAGACTTCAAGAAGATGAAGACTTGTGTCTAGGTATAGATTTAGTTTGTTTTTAGTTAAAATGTAAAGGATAGATAGTTGGTGGATTGCTCAGTATATCTTACACACACACTCTTGATAGAACTCTTGATAGAATTGCTTTCATAAAAGATTTTTATGTTTAGAAAAGAATTTTTATTTAGTAAAAGATTTTTCTTTGTGACAAAATTATACCTTGGTTTTTGGTATTTCTAGCATGTATATTTTTTCAACCATAACCAAGTTTAGAGCTTAATGTCAAAAACATAGATATTACATTATGATTGTGTAGTAGATCATATCCATACACACTATGCTTTAAAATGAAATATCTTGTTTTATATTTTGTGAAGTTATGAAAACCAAGTTTGAAAAATACATGTTTTGATTTTTGATAAAATTTGCAAGACGCTGAAATGATATAAATATGTTGATATATGTCATAAAATTTTTATCACAAGTTTGGTTTTCATATAGAATGTTAAAACAAGTTTATGAAATTTTTTTTATAAGTATTAAAAGATTTTAAAATTAATTTTTTAACCAGTTTTCCTGACCTGGAACTGGCTGATAGGCTGGTCCGGTCGACCGGGCGGTCGACCGCACCATGGTCCGGTCGACCCACGGTCGACCGACGTGCACAGACTTGTGCATATCTGGCAGCACAGTGGTCCGGTCGACCGGACGGTCGACCGCTGCAGAGAGTTCTGCTCTCTGGATTTCTGGGTCGACCGGGCGGTCGACCGAAGGCTCCAACGGTCGGATTCTTGACCGTTGGCGGTCGACCGGCCGGTCGACCGGCAGTACTGACAGAACCCAACGGCTAGTTTTCTGGCAGCCTATAAATTGGGGTTCTTGTCATTGTTTGAAGCCAAGTTTTTAGAGACTCTTAGAGCCAGTTTTTTCCCATACTTTCAGAAGAGTTTTTCTCCACAAAATAGAGAGCTAATACTTCCAATCTAAAGGAGTTTTATTTAAGAGTGTGTTAAAAGAGATTTCTTGAGTTTTCACCAAAGATTCTTTCCTTGCTTTTCTCACACAAACACTTGAGCATCCATTGAGCTATTCATCTTATAGGAGTGTTATAGTGAGAGTTTTTATTGGTGATCAAAGTGTTTAGATCACCAAGAGATCTTTTCTTGTACTTTGAGGAGACGGGCAAGCGTGCTCGTGGTGGTTTAGAGTTCTTATGTGAACTCGGTGATTTGAGGTGCGGCCCTCGGCGAGCTAGTGAGCTTGCGTGTGTACGGGACTAGGGAGTCCGAGGGCTTGTAGGTGTTGCGGCACCGAGGAGAGATCCATTGGGATCTTGCATAGTGGAAATCCTTCGTGTGTCGAAGGCGGGGATGTAGAGCAAGTGTGCTCGAACCTCGAAACATACCCTTGTGTTTGCGATTGTCATCTCTCTCTCTCTCTCTTTATCTCCTTTATATTTTGCATAGCTTATATTGTCTTTACATTTACATGCTTGATATACCTTGTGCTTAATTGTTATATACTTGCGTGGGATTGTTGCTAACACTTGTTTCAACCAAGAGAGCCAACGCGGCACCTCAACCCATTCAAGGGGAATCAAGAGGGGTTTAGTCCAGAGCCTTGCAAAGGGAATTCGGCTACTCTCTTGTGTTATACATAGTGTTTAGTGTAAAAGTTTTAATTAGGTCATAATTGTTTTTAACTTCCGCATCATTTACCATTAAGTGACCATTAGATTAGCCATCACCTATTCACCCCCCTCTAGGTGAACCTACAGCATGTTGTGAGTGACGTGCATGAACATGTGGAGCTTGTTTCTTTTGAAACAAGGATTTCAATCTAGAATGGTTAAATGCACATTTGCTCAAAGTTGAGCTCAAACAATCTATTTTATTTTTTAAAAATTTAACGTCATTTTTATCAATAGTTGTGGCATGAAAAACATGATCAACAAACTTGTTCTTTTTAGAAATATTAACCTTTTCTTTTTCAAAAATTTTTCTTTTTAAAGAGTTATTTTCATTCAAAGCAACTTCCTTTTATTTTTTCACCAAAACAATTTTATTTTTCAATGAAGTATTTCCTTCACAAAGATCATTTAATTTAGAAAGCAAGGAAATATTTTCATTTTTCAAACTTTTATTTTCTTTTGAAAAACATTAGAATTTATCTTGTAAAGAATCTTTTTCATTTAACAAGAAATCAAATTTGTTTTTCATTTTCTTATTATCCTTTTTAAGCATGTCATATTTTTCTAGGAGTTGTTGACAAAATGAAGCAAGTTCATTATAAGACATATCAACATCCTCTTCTAGCTTGGATTCAGTATTTACCTCAAGGGGTTATCCCCTTGGACCATGTAGCATATGTTGGAAGCTTCACTTCTAACATCCGAGTCGCTCCCCGCATAATATTGTTCTTGTTCGCCAAGAGAGATGATGGTGTTCCAAACTACAAAAGCCGAGTCAAGATTAGCAACACTACATAAATAATCATTATTTAGGGTACTCTTCAAAGCATGGATGGCTTTTGAGTTAGCCTCAATATACTTGCTATTATTAACATATGAATCTTTAATAGTAGCAAGATAAACATGAATGCCCTAGGCCTTTGAGGAACATAGACATCTTAACCTTCCAAGTTTGGATGTTAAGAATGTCAAAAGTGGGAGGTGACATGAAATCCATGTGTGTGTACAAATATTGTGATTAGCTATAAATGAGGATCTTTAACTCAAGGTTGTTAGACCCAAATCAAGAGCACGTGACTCTGATACCAATTGTAATCACCTAGAGGGGGTGAATAGGTGACTAGCTAATCTAATGGTCAATTAAAGCAGAATTAAAACTATTTATGCAAACTAAAATTCTTAACCACAGCACACCAAGTTTACCTAAGAGTGTAGCCGAATTTCCCGTGAAGGGCTCTAGACTAACTCCTCAAGATTCTTCTAGATAAGTTGAGGTGCCGCTTTGGTTCTCTTGGTTGAATACAAGTGTTAGCAAACAATCACCAAGCATATAACAATTAAGCACAATGTATATCAAGCATATAAAGATAAAGACAATAAAATATGCAAGATATAAAGACAAGTAAGAGATAGAGAGAGAGAGAGAGAGAGCAATCGCAAACACGGGAGAATTATTCGAGGTTCGAGCACACTTGCTCTACGTCCCTGCCTTCATGAAGTATTTTCACTATAATCGATCCCACCGGATCACTCGGTGCCGCAACACCTACAAGCGAGTTCACACTAGAACTCCTTTAGACTCTCTAGTCCCTCTCTTGTTCCCGCAAGAACAACACACCGCAAGCACGCAAGCTTGCCGAGGCCGCACCTCTACAAGAGCTCTCACTAGACCTTGAAACACCGCGAACACACACAAGCCCCTCCTAAAAGCAGAGAAAACTTTGGTGATCTAAACACTTTGATCATCTCAAATCCTCTCACAACAAAGATCCCTATAGGATAGGTATAGCAATGGATAGCTCAAGTGATTGTGAGAAAAATAAGGATTGAAGTTGTGATGAAAAATACAAGAAAAATCACTTTTGAAAACACTCTTGATAAACTTCCTTTTGAATTGGAAATATTTGCTCTCAAACTAGTGGAGAAAACCTCTGAAATAAATGGGAAAAATTAGGTTTAAACTCTTAAAAAATCTTCTGTCAAACAGTCCAAGAAAGCCCCCTTTTATAGGCTAACCAAAAACTAGCCGTTGGGGCCAAATGAAAGCCTGGACGGCTGTCGGTCGACCGCCCAGTCAACCAGCCAATGGTCAGATTTCTAACCGTTGAGCAGCAGTCGACCGGCCCGGTCGACCGTGGCCTGGATACAGAGAGCAGAGCTCTCTACCGGTCAACCATCGGGTCGACCGGGGCTTTCCAGAGAGCAGAGCTCTCTGGACGGTCGACTGAGTCGGTCGACCGGCCCTCCAGCCAAACTAGGCGTGCACGCTTGTGTACGTCGATCGACTAACTCGGTCGACGGACTCCTGACTCTCGTCCGACCGGCCCGGTCGACCGCCAGAAGCCAAAACAGAACTTTTTAGGGATTGAAAACTTGGCTTTTTGACTTAAATAAATCCCATAAAATCTCTAAAAATCTACAAAAATAAGTTCAGTATAATACTTTGATATACAAATGTGTTTGATAAAAATCAAAACATGTTACAAACATTTTGAACTATTTTTGTAACTTAGAAATTTTGACATAAAACAAAAACCGTATTTTTTTTCAAATAGATTTTTTCAAAACTTCTCCAAATACAAAAACAAGATATTTAAATACTTTAAAAGAATAGAGTGTATGGATATGATCCACTACACATAAATGATGAAATATCTATATTTTTGACAGTAAGCACTAAAATGGTTTTTGTTAAAGACATGTATACTTTGAATTCCAAAAACAAACCAGTGTTTTTCCAAATGAAATCCTTTTATGAAAACACAAATAATCTTGAGTGTGTGTGTATATGTACTTGAGCAATCCACCAACTATTCTATCCTTTACATTTTATTTAAAAACAAAATCTTAATCAAAACAAATCTAGACACAAGTCTTCTCTTAAAGTCTTCACTTGAAGTCTTCTCCTCCTTCTTGACTTGGTCCAAACTTGATCTAAAGAGCTAGACTCCTCTTGAGTACTTAATGTGGTCTTGATGCATAGGCTCTTGAATCAAACCGTGTTAGCTCCAAAACTTGACTTGAAATCCTTTGTTGAAGCTAAACACCTACTAAGATCCTGATCACAAATCTGAGAGTAATTAAACACAAGATCATTAGTACTTATAATTACATGAGTTAATCATCATAAAAACTAGAGTGATGGGCCTTTGGGCCAACAGATATGTCACTAGGATGGAAGGAGACCTTATCATCGCCTATCTGAAAGACGGAACACTTTCCAAGGACAAGGCAGAGGCACGAAAACTCCGGTACTTGGACACCACTACCACTCCTCGAGGACACATTATACAAGAAATTCTACTCCAGTCTCCACTCTGACCCATAGCTGAGATGTCTCAGTCACGACGAAGCTCAGAAGGTGATGCAAGAAATCCACAGGAGAACTCTCACTCGCCCACAAGTTATCAACCAAGAGTACTACTAGCCCAAAATATTTGACAACGCCAAAAATTATGTAAAGAAGTACCCGCAATGCTAGAGGTTCGCTCTAATGGCCAATAGGCTGAGCTTTGACCTCCACAACTTGCGCAGCCTTTGACCCTTCGTGCAATGGGGACTGGACGTTGTGAGACCACTCTCTCGAGCATAACCCCAACTGCTATTCCTGCTAGTAGCTACCGACTACTTGACCAAATGGATCGAACAGTGCCACTCTTCGAAGTCACCTGGTAGTAGATTGTCAAGTTTCTCTAGCAGAACATAGTGTGCCACTTCGGACTCCTGATTGACAAAGACAGAGTTTAAGAAAGTGTTTATGTGATGTGTAATGAACTCTGAATTTCTACAATTTAACCACGGTAGCAAGGGCTATACGGGTCGATCCTCAGGAAGAGATGCAATGGAAGTGTTTTGGTATCTTTTTAAACACTAAATTGATTAAATAAGTCTTCTTTGACAAAGGAGAAAAAGAATTCTATGTTAAGTGTTAGAGATAGAAATAAGATGAAAATATGATTTAGTTTAGAGATTAGGTTTTATTTAAAAGAATTAAAGAAAATAAGGCTTAATAATCATCTACCACCACTAACTTACTAACCTATACAAGAATATACTTCACTTTAGATCATAAAACTTATACCTTAGAGTTGCATTCAATTCAAGTAAGATACATAAGATGAAAAAAAAACTCTATTTGAAATAATCACTAACTAAAACCTAACATTAGATTATCAAAGTCTTTCAAGAATAAAATAAGAAGAATAATCAAACTTCAACATTAAACTATCAAGGTAATCTAAGCATAGGATAAGAAAAATCATTAATTAGTATTAGCAAATAACAGATTAACTAGTCATCGTCATGTGCTTTCAAGAATATTAGCTTATTCTAGGGTTAAGCATGCATATGATTCAATCAGTTTATTCTAACATAGAATTAGAAGTAGTGATGAGTAGAGATTAATAAGCCGAAAACTAACTTAGCTATGCATGATAGAAACTAAAGAAAGAATAGTAGAAAATAAGAAAAGTGAGTAAATAACAGTAAAATAGAAATTAAAAAGAAGAATAGAAAAATCTTGTTATTGATGATGTCACCTTCAATTACAAAAACATCCTCCTTCTTTACAAAGTTTAACTAAACTAAACCCTAAAAGTTACAAAAGAAATTCGGAGAAGAAGCAAAAGAAAAATCCTAAGTTATGATCTCTGATTTTTGGATATTTGATTATGAGAGATTCCAGCTCCTTAAATAGGCTTTAGAGCCAATCACAATAAGATACATATTAGAAGGTTTAATTAAATCCTAATTCACTATAAGAAATTTAATTCTGAACTAATCTGTAGCAAGTTGGCATGTTGATTATTGCATTGACTTAATAGACAGCTAAATTAGATGCAGTTGTCAATATAAGAATTATATTCTTTTAAGTCTTCTTTCTGTAGCATCTTAAATTATCAGATTTAAATTTCTATAGTGAAAGTTATGATCAAAATAATAAAAAGTATCCAATCTAAATTTGAGTGTGAAATTATTTTGAACTCTTACTTTAATTTGAATTATCCTCTTTATCCCCAATTAAGATTAACTTTATCTCATACATCTTCTAGAAATATATCTTCTGATTTTGAATTTGAATTATGAAGAAGATGATGTATCATTTCTTCCTCTTAATTTCAATTTGATTCAAAATGAAATTCAAATTTAGATAGGATTAGGGATAAAATAGAAGCTACCTCTATTCTTATCTTCCCATTTAATTAACTACATTCCATAATAAAAAAAGAGGGTTAAATAGCAAAGTTAAATAAAATTAATGAAGGATAAATGTGTAAATCTGACAATGTGACAATAATAATGCAATATTTAGATTCAATCACACCCCCACACCTATCTTTTGATCATCCTCGAGAAAAATAAAAAGAAAACCTAATTTAACCTAACTCACTTTCTTAGGAATCACAGTTGCTCTTATCATGTGTGATAAGCCGTTAAACTTTTAGGTTACCCCTAGAGGAAGAGTTTTGTCTCATAAGGGTTTTTAGTGAATTACACCCACAAATCCATAAAGAAAGGAAAACAAAATGTTAGTATTTTTAAAAAATCATTTTAAAAGAGAGAAAATATTTGAAATATTTTTGCAGAAATTAAGTAATTTATAAGTCTTAGGATCACCAACTATTCATTCCTATACTTAATCTTTATGTAAGTATTTATTATCATCTAGGTATGTATTCAAACTGAATTTCTCATCTAGTCTATTATTTACTCTAAGTCATATGCATCTTTGTGATCATGAATTTTTACTCGGGATTCTTCAAATCCAAATCTATACCTTATATTATTTTTTTCTTTTGAAAGAAGATTTGAAGTATTACCACTTTGTTGCCTTTTACGCACTTCTCTCTTTTTTAAATATATATAGCTCATCTAATATTCGTTTGTGTAAGTATCAAGGCTTCTTGAGGCTCTAGTACCTAATTGATTGATTATTAGATGTGCTAATACATATATAATATATTTTCTGAAACTTATCTAATTACCTTTTGAATAAATATCAAGACTTTCTTAGGTCAAAGCGCCTAGCTAATCAATAATTAGATTTGTTTATTTTTCATATATATATATATATATATATATATATATATATATATATTTAAGGCACAAGAGTCTTTGTTTTGAATCCTACGTGTGTAAGTGGTATAAAATATGCATAATTCATCAAGGTAAAAATCAAGACTAAATTACTTTTTCAATTTTTTCTCCTAATCCTAAAACTCAAACAAATAATTTTATTTTTATTACGTATTAAGAAATCCTAATTGTGATTTTTCTAGTCCTTAAATTAACTTAATTACTTATAAAAATAAATCAAAATATTGTTTCAATTTTTAAAAAGTTTTAAAGAAAAAATTTTGTTTGTAAAATTTTTTGTTAATATGTTAGTAAACCCTCCTCCACACTTATCTAATGCATTGTCCTTAATGTATGAATAAATGCATGTATGCATGAAATAAAGTGTAAAAGAGGTGATGTTACTAATATGTGGGGTTTCTTCTCTCGAGCTCTCTTTCCATCATTTCAATATGTCCTCTTTAGTGGTGAAATTGGAGATGTCAATCCTTTTGTCACTTTTTGTTCATCCTCTCTAATTTGTTCATCACTTTTCTTAATTTTCTCCTACCCTTCTTCCCTCTTTTACTCTTCATAACTTCATCCTAATTATTACACAACACTATTGGGGCATACACAACATGAACACCTAGAATTTTGAGCTCATCCTCATACATCTCCTCAAAACTTGAATTAATCATTTCTTTTGGAGGGGTGTAACTAACCAAAACATCCCTAATCGATTCATCCAAATCGTTAAGTTCAACTTCAGAAAGATTTCAAAATTTGGTCAATTTAAAATTCATGAATTATGCTTTTAAATGATTGATCATTGGTTGTTCATTGAATGTGAAGATACTTAATTCAAATTTTCTTTTCTCAAAGAGAGCTCTAGATTTAAAATCCTTAACATATCTATTCTCATCACTATGATTGTACTCATTCTTAAAAAATACATCAAGAAATAAAGGCTTACTATCTTCACAAGCATCCTCACAATATAATTCAAATTTCTCTTCGGGACGTGTATGTGTGTCCAAATCATCTCGAAACAATTCATCCAAATGCAAAGATTCTTCATCATCACATTTATCTTTATAATACGTCTTAATTTGCTCCCAATGAGATGTAATTTTATCCAAATGATCTCTAATCACTTTGTCTTAAAATTGAGGAAAGTCATGAAATATGCACACTTCCTCAACAGGCTTCTCATAATATTGAACTTGTTTGCTTCATGAAAATGAATGTGATATGGAATTGAAGATTTTGGCCAGGAACAGATTAAGTGCTCTTGATGGAATGAGTAGACATATTGATGTGATCTAAAACTGACATGGGTCTCATAGTTTAGACTTTGTGATTGATGTGTTCTTGAATTGACATGGATCGAGTTGGTTTTGAATCAAGAATAGGGTGAGTAGAAAATGAATTTTTCTTTTGTTCACTAACTAACTCACTTGCCATCATATCTAGGTGGCTCAAGTGTTGAACATTATAACTGAGCATTTGTTGTGATTGGTCCCCCGTAGAGTCAGAATAATTCCAACACTCCGAATAAAATTGGATATGGTTCGCTCGTAGGTCTTTGAAATATGTAGATTGATTTTGACCTAGTCCTAATGGATACCCTATCGAAGGACACTATTCTGAAGGATGAGATAGATTATGATAATAATCACACCAAATGGTAGGATAAGAAGTAAAAGATGAGAGAGTGGGTTGGGTATAGTAAAAAAAAACTCGAAAGAGAGGTTGGTGGATGAAAGGTTGGTTTGTTTGTCCTATAGAATGGATCATAACCAAATGAATATGAAGAGGCCATGGGAAATATTTTTATTTTTTATATTTTTTTGGTGGTGATTTATTTTGGTTAACCTATTGTATTGTGTCTCTTGACTAAGCTGACATGCACAATTAATAAAGACAAGATCACCTAGACAGTCAAAGAAAAGAAAAGAAAAGAAAATCAAACCAATTCTAAAGTAGACTTAGACCTAAATGACTCCAACTGTAAATTACACGCGGGAGGTATATTGCAGAATCTCACCACAAGTTAATCGAGCAGATAGCTGGCAAGATTGGTGGGATGTATCCGCGCAAAATTGACGGGCCTAATTAAGCCAACCACCACCAACCTTCGAGGTTTTGCCTCTCAATCCCCTACCTTAGTCACTGATTTAGTAAGAGTTAAATTCTAATAACTTTCTCCTTGAGAGAATCTCCTATTGAGTTTGAGTATCCCTAAGGCTAGGTGTCTACTCAGATTTTATTTAGATTGGGTTAGTAAGTGAGGAGATGGTTTGTGGGCTAAG
>JAVJIF010014740.1:0-5000 GCA_038442645.1 Agave tequilana
TTTTGGCCCGAACTTGACCTTATAAGAGCCTAATATGGTCCAAATGGAAAGAAAAGGTGATTTTCAAGAGTTAGGAGTTGTATTACATAAACTTATGTACAATTACTATTAATTAAACTTGTCTAGTCTTAATTAAAAAGTTACACCAAAAATCAAACTTTCAGCCCTGAATGGCCTGAACTAAGCCTTATAAGAGCTGAATAGGGCCCAAATGGGGAGAAAACGTGATTTTCAAGAGCGAGAGTAGTATTACATAGTTTTTTATGTACAATCACTTCAATTAAACTTATTTCTACTCTTAATTGTGATGTTTGATAAAAAATCAAACTTTCAGCCCCGATTGGCCTGAACTAGCCCTTGTTAGAGCTGTGAGTGGTATTATATAGTTCTATGTATAATTAATACTAATTAACAATATTTCTAGTCTTAATTGGGAAGTTTGATTAAAAGTCAAATTTTCAGCTCAGATTCGCTTGAACTAGTCCTTTATGAGCCTTATGACCAATGGCTGGGGAAAACGTGATTTTCAAGAGTCGGGGTAGTAATACATAGTTTATACGTTTAAATCTACTAGTCTTAATTAGGAAGTTGTCAAAAAGTCAAACTTTTATTCCCGATTGATCTAAACTAGGCCTTATTAGAGCCGAATATGGCCCAATAGGGTGAAAAATGTGGTTTTCAAGAGTCGGGAGTAGTATTTCACAGTTTCTATGTACAATTACTACTAATTTACCTTATTTCGAGTCTTAATTGGGAAATTTGATCAAAGTCAAACTTTCAGCCCGGACAGACTAAACCAAACATTATAAGGGCCAAATTGGGCTCAAAGCGAGAGAATATGTGGTTTTCAAGAGCTGGGAGTAGTATAACATAGTTTTTTATGTACAATTGCTGCTAATTAACCTTGTTTCTAATCTTAATTGAGAACTTTGACCAAAAGTCAAACTTTCATTCCCGATTGACCTGAATAAGGCCTTTTAGGAGCCGAATATGGCCCAAACTGGGAGAAAACGTGATTTTCAAGAGCTGAAAGTAGTAATACCTAGGTTCTTTTGTACAATTACTACTAATTAATATTGTTTCTAGTTTTAATTGGTAAGTTTGACCAAAAGTCAAAATCTCAACCCCAATTAGCTTGTACTCGAGACGAACTGGGCCCAAAAAGGGGAAAATGTGGTTTTCAGGAGGCGGGAATAGTATTACATAGTAACTATATACAATTACTATTAATTAACTTTATTTCTAGTCTTAATGGGGAAGTTTGACCCAAAGTTAAACTTTAACCCCCGATTGGCCTTAAGCAGACCTTATAAGAGCAAACAGGGCCCAAATGTGGTTATCAAGATTCGGAAGTAGTATTACATAATTTATATGTATAATTACTACTAATTAACCTTGTTTTTAGTCTTAATTGAGAAGTCTGACTAAAAGTCGAACTTCAGCACCGATCGACTTGACTTGGCATAATAAGAGCCGAATAGGGCCCAAACTTGGAGAAAATATGATTTTCAAGAGTCAGGATTAATATTACATAATTTCTACGTACAATTACTACTAATTAACCTTGTTTCAAGTCTTAATTGGGAAGTTTGACCTAAATTCGAGCTTTCAGCCCCGATTGGCCTGAATTGAGTCTTATATGAGTTGAATAGTGCCCAAATAGGAGAAAATATAGTTTTCAAGAGCCAGGATTTATATTACATTCTATATACAATTACTAATAATTAACCTTGTTTTAAGTTTTAATTGGAAAGTTTGACAAAAAGTCAACTTTCATCCCTGATTGGCCTGACCTACGCCCTATAAGAACCAATAGTGCTCTAATATGGAGAAAATGTGGTTTTTAAGAGCAGTGGTAGTATTACATAGGTTCAATGTACAATTTCTGTGGATAACCTTATTTCTACCATAAATTGGGAAGTTTGACTAAAAATCAAATTTTCAGCCCCGGTTGGCTTGAACTAAGCCTCATTAGAGCCGATAGGGTCTAAACAAGGAGAAAATGTGGTTTTTAAGAGTCAGGAGCAGTATTACATAGTTTCTATGTACAATTACTACTAATTAACCTTATTTATAGTCTTAATTAGAACTTTGACCAATAGTCAAATTTTCAGCCCCGATTGGCCTGAACTGGGCCTTAAAAGAGCCGAATAGTGCCCAAATGGAGAGAACATGATTTTCATGAGCCATGCGTGGTATTACATAGTTAATATGTAAAAATACTAATGTTATTTCTAGTCTTAATTGGAAGTTTGACCAGTGACCAAATTTTCAGGTCTGATTAGCCTGACCTAGCCCTTATAAGAGCTGAATAGAGCCTAAATAGGGGAAAAACGTGATTTTTAAGAGTAGGGAGTAGTTTTACAAAGTTTTTATGTGCAATTACTACTAATTAATCATGTTTCTAGTCTAAATTGGGAAGTTTGACCAAAAGTTAAACTTTTAGCCCCGATTGGCATGAACTAGGCTTAAAAGAGCCGAATAGTAACCAAACGGAGAGAAACAGTTTTCAACATAGTTTCAATGTATAATTATTACTAATTAACCTTATCTCTACTCTAAATTATGAAGTTTCAAATTCAAACTTTCAGCCCCGACTGGCCTGAACTAGGCCTTATTAGAGCCGGATAAGTCCCAAACGAGGCAAAAATGTGGTTTTCAAGGGCCGTGATTGGTATTACATAGTTTCTATATACAATTACTACTAGTTAACCTTATTTCTAATCTTAATTAGGAAGTTTGACCAAAAAATAAACTTTTAGCTCCGATTGGCCGAACTAATCCTTATAAGAACCAATAGGGTCAAAGCCGGCGTGATTTTCAAGAGCCGAGAGTAGTATTACATAGTTATATGTAAAAGTATTACTAATTAACCTATTTTCTAGTCTTAATTAAGAAAATTTAAAAACAGTCAAACTTTCAGCCTCGATTGACCTGAACTTATCCTTATAAGAGCCGAATATGGCCCAAACATGGAGAAAACGTGATTTTCAAGAGCCGGGAGTAGTATCTGATTACATTTCAATTTGCATCATTATCATCACATTTGTATATTTAACCTTTGATTATTTTTATTTAATTTTTCTATTTAACCCTCTTTTTGTTTATGGTGTGTAGTTATTTAAAATAAGAAGATAAAGATGAAGGAAGCTTCTAATTATCCTATCTACATTCAGATTTCAATTTAAACTAATTTGAAATCAAGAGGAAGACAAGAATTCAGAGATAATCTCTATCCTAATTGAGAGATAAAGAAGAAAATCAATTTAAATCAGGTTGCTTAAGCTCCAATTCAAAGTTAAAGGGGAGAATTTAAATTTATAATCGGATTAGAGGATAACTTGCTCTCCAAGTTACCTAGAAAAATAATATTTTAAAATTCAGAGTTTAAATAAAGATTCTGAGGATAAATATTTTGATAGATGGACGAGATGAGGCCACGCACCAAAGCGCACCAGACCCAAAATGCCGCGTTTTTCCCTAAAAAGCCGCGAAAATGCGGCAATCTGGAGGGCTCTCTGTTGGCGTTGGGTGCATGAGTTCGACTAGGATTTTACTTCCTGTTTCCCCTATAGATAGAGAGGTAGAGCCAGAGGGAGGAGGATCTCAGAGATCACTGTTTTTCATATATTTGCAAAAAGGGAAAACTTACAAAATTGTGTAGAAAATTACAAGTAATTAAAAGAAAAAATTACAAGAATCTTCTGCTGAGATTTCTGGGGAAGTGTGCCGGTATAAGTCTGGTCAGCGCGCGGCCACTTTGTTCTGTTGATGATGTAAGCGATTTGAGTCTTAGGGATTTTCTTCTCGCCTGATTTTGAAAATTCCTTGAGAGTGGAAAATCGTAGGAAATTAGCACCTGAAATTAAAGAACTAAGTCTCTGAAAATTTTGAAAATTTAGAGAATAATCTCTTGATTTGCCAAAGCAACATAGGTTTTCCTTCTCAAACTCTGAAAAGACTTTCTCTCCAAAATTCTGCCTTAGAAGCTCAGCCTCTCTGCCTTTTTCTCCCTTGCCTCTAATCTTTTTTTTTGAGCTCATCTAAAAATGAGCTATTTATAGGCTCTCAGGGAGTAACTGCCCCTAAAATTCAGAAAGACGCCAACAGTCTGTTAGCTTCGCACCCAAGGCTATTATGAGCTTCGCGCGAGGCTACAAAGCTTCATGCAAAGCTAAATACAGGCCTCGCGCAAAGCTAGATAGGTTCGTGCGAACCTATTTATAGCCGCTTGACCCGACCGTCTCCACTTAATGTGGGATGAAGTGGGCGGGTGTAACCGCCCACTTAAATGGCATTAACCCCACAAAAGTAGTGGGATTAACCCACTAATAATTTGGTCAACTATTGACCTGGAAAGCCCTCTAGTAGGGATGAGTATAGATTCAAGTGAAGCTATTATAGCGCTTCAGGTGACGTAAGAATTGGCTTCAGGTGAAGCTACAAGTTAGCTCTCTGTGGAGCTCTGAAGAGCTTCATGTGAAGCTATCACGAAGCTTCAGGTGAAGTTAGACTTGGCTTCAGGCGAAGCTGCAAGTTGGCTTCCTGCTGAGCTCTAAAGAGCTTCATGCGAAGCTACACGAAGCTTCAAGCAAAGCTAGAATCAGGTTCAAGCGAAGCTACAAGTTAGCTCTCTGTGGAGCTAGAATTAGCTTCAGGCGAAGCTTATCACAAAACTTTAGGCGAAGCTGCAAGTTGGCTTCCTACTGAGCTTTAAATAGCTTCATGCGAAGCTATCACGAAGCTTCAGGCGAAGATAGAATTAGCTTCAGGCGAAGTTATAAGTTAGCTCTCTGTGGAGCTAGAATTAGCTTCAGGCAAAACTATCATAGAGCTTCAGGCGAACCTAAAATTAGCTTCAGGCGAAGTTTATCACAAAGCTTCAGGAGAAGCTAGGATTTTAGCCTTTTAACAAGGTTGTAAAGCTTCAAGCGAAACTATCTCCTTGGGTTCATGCGAGGCTAAGTGTTGAACTAACTTAGTCTCATAGGCCTGCTTAG
>JAVJIF010014740.1:10000-50000 GCA_038442645.1 Agave tequilana
CAGTTGACCAACCAATGATCAAATTTCTGACCGTTGGAGCCTGGCAATCGACCAGTCAGTCGACCGTCCAGAGACCAACTCTACATAAAGGTCAACTTGGAGTACATTTTTGAGGATTAAAATGTCAGAATCTGGAAATAAGTATGTAAAAAGAATTTGTAGATATTTAAGTTATATTTATAATTCAACTTAAATCAAATCATTCTGATATTAGAGTAAAAAGTTATAATCAAAATACTGAAAGGTGTTAAACTAAAAAACTTTTAAACTGTTTTCAGAACTTGAACTGACTTCAAACTAATATTTGATATTTTTAACATTTGAAACAGAAAATGATAATTAATAAGAAATGTAGCCATTGAAGTAATATTTGTAATTCAATTTAGATCATGTAGATTGAAAGTCAGAATATAAAGATATGGATAAAACACTGAAAAGATATCGCGAAGTCAGCAAAACGGTCGGTGACCGGTCGACCGATACCACCAATCAGTGAGCCAAGCTATTTGGCGGTCGACCGTCTAGTCGATCGAAACCAACAGAGAGCACTGATCGGTCACATATATTGCATACATATTGTCACATTTCCATGCTTGTTATCTAAATAAATCATATTAATAAGTCCTATTGTTCTTTATTAAATGCAGGCCCATTGCTAAAGGATAAGCCAGAGAAACGAGCCCAAAAGCCTATGTAATTCAGAATAAATTCGAAATCAGGGGATCAAGGCAGATCTGGGCAAATCATAGAGGTTGAAAACCGGTTAAAATGAATCTTCCTGAATCAAGCGGTTGAAGCCAACAAATCAAAAATCGTTTCGTCAAATCTGGGAGTTGCAACAGTGAAACCAGCAAGACAAAAGGAGTCCAAATCAACGCCAACCACTTCTCCACCTGGATGTGGCCAATTGGCCACATCCAGGCCGCGGCTCCGCGGCCCAAGCCGCGGATCCGCGGCTTGTTGTTGGAGATAAGGGGAGCGTTTGCTCCCCTTATCTCCTCACTCCCTGCCCTCTGGGTTTTGCCTATAAAAGCTTGGGTTTTGTACTAAAAAATGAGCGAAGTCTAGGATTAAAATTTGTGTTTATTTTCTAAGGATTTAGGCTCTTTGTTAGATAGTACAAAAGTTGTATTCTTGTTTTCAATTTGTAGTTCAGTACACATACTTGTAAGAGAGAGGAATTGAGTGCTTGTACTTGAAGATTGAAGTGACATCAATACAAGAATCGAGCTGCTTTTTCTTCCATTCGTATTACAGTATGTCTTGCATTTTTTATTTGCTTTCTTCTTTGTTTTCCATGAGTAACTAAAACAGTTTTCTGGGCTCACTATTGTAACTCTCTTTAGTTCTTCTTCTGGTTTTAAAGAAAAAGACCCAATGAATCATTTGCATGCCTTACTTAAAGCCTTTCTTCTTGAAAGTGTTCTTGAAGGCACATGAGGATGGGTTTGGCTTGTTAAACTCTTACTTCTTTTATAAACGTTTCTTGAACTGTTTTTACTTCATTCTTGCTTCTTCGCGCTTGATGATTTAACATTCGATTCTAAACGATTTTTTCAAAGAAAAGAGTGAACTCTTCCAACCATCTTATGTGCTTTACTTCAAACTTTCTAAAAATCAACTTTAAGTTTTGCCTATGATCAATTTGAGGCACTTAAGATTTCAATAGAAGAATGAACGATTGAGTAGTTAGATAATGAGCCCAGATTTTCTTCCTTATTATAATCAACAAAACAATTTTCGAGCTTTTTAAATCAACTTCTCCAAAGCCTTCTCTAAAGTTGCAATTTCTCTTTTAATCATCTCTTTCTTTCCATTCTCTTTTCCATTAAAAACGAACACAATTCTTTGTTTTTAAACGAATCACTGAAAAGCTTACATCGCATTCCTCCTCGTGGACACGACCCGTTAGCCACAAGCTACACGGTAAATTCTTAACTCTTTGATTGTTCTTTCATTTTTGACAATCAATTTTTGGCGCCGTTGCCGGGGAGGGAACGGTGTATTTATTTTTTAACAAGTTTGGTGTGTTGTTTCAGGGACTTCAAGATTCAGATCTAGCATTCAAGCTTTGCAGGAGAAGACTTGCTATTCTGTGCCCCTACTCTCGAAAGTAGAAAACAGAATTTCAAGAAAAGTTGCAAATTTTGTGGGACTACTAAAACTCTTTTTTGCAGGACATATTGCTCGCAAAAAAATTAAGTTTTTATATGTTATATTCTTGCTATATCTGCTATCCACCATCCCTGTTTTAATCCAACAGTAATTTGAGTGATTGTTAATTGCTTAAAAAACGTTTAGACTTGCATTCTAGGCATTTGTCTAATTACGTTTATTTTACAATTACTGTTGAAGATAGCTGGAGACAAGGTATGTATGCATAGCATATAGTTTAGGAAACATTCTTGGGTGATATTTGCTTTTGAATGCTACTTTTCTATATCTTACACACTTTGCACAAATCAATTCTAAGGGCAAAATCCAAGTCAAGATAAGGTGGGGAAGTCATTACCCTTCCTTAGCCCACAAACCATCTCCAAGCACGCACAACCTAAGCCTAAGTAAAATCTGATAGACGTTGGCCTTAGGGACATCTCGAACTCACTAGGAGATTATCCTAAGAGGGAAGGTGTTGGAATTTGACTCCTGCCAAATCGGTGTCTAGGAAGGGATTAAGGCCGAAAGCCCGAAGGTTGGTGGTTACTTAATTAAGGAACGTCTTTGACGGATAACCTCCACCAATCTTGCCTGACCTGGCTGATTAGCTTGTGGTCAAAGTCTACATTATATCTCCTGTGGACAATCAACCAGTTAGGAGTTGTCTTAGTTAAGGTTACCTTAGACTAGGTTTGGTTGTTTTCTCTTCTTATTGGTGAACTTGTTTGTGATTGTGTTTGTGTATGCAAGTGTGGTCAAGAGACCCTAATTCATCTAGGTTAACTAGAAACACATCACCACCCAAGTTTGAACCAAGACCAGATTCGGTTATGGATCAACCGACATCTTTGCATGATAGGTTCTATCCCATTAGAACATCAATTCCATCCTGCATCCTACTTCCATCGGTTGGTGAACAAAACTTTAAGCTTAAGCCACAGTTCATCAATACACTCCCTAAGTTCCATGGCTTAGAGTCCGAAGATGCTTATTTCTTCATAAGAGAATTTGAGGAAGTATGCTTGATGATGAAAATCCCACACCTTGCAGATGATGCTATTAGGTTGAGATTTGTCCCATTTGCTCTTAAGGACTTAGCCAAGAAATGGCTCTACAGCTTAGCGGCCGGCTCTATCACATCCTGGGATGGTTTCATCAAGGTCTTCTTGAAGAAATTTTATCCAATCCACAAGACCGCTCTCGTTAGAAAAAACATCATGCAGTTCAAGCAAGAACCTAGTGAACCATTTTGGAGGTACTTTGAACGCTTCAAAGACCTCTTTGTCCAATGTCCTCATCATGGAATAGAGAAATGGCGACAATGCCAAATTCTTTATGACGGTTTAGACTACTCGACCAAGACCCTCTTAGAAAGCATGTGCCAAGGGGATTCTTGCAGAAGGATGAGCATGAAGGATGGGATTTATATAAGAATCTAGCTGAAAAGACTATCCAATGGGAACCTAGTAGTGAAAGCTCTAGAAATCCAAACTCTATCTCTTCAAAAGGAGGTCTCCATTCGATTGAATTATCCATAGCTAACGAGGCTAAGTTAGCTAACCTAGTGAGAAGACTGGAACTTTAGAAACTAAGGAACCTAGTCCAGTCAATCAAGTCAGCCCGAACCAATTTCCAACTCCGGGTTGTACTTACGTCAGGCCATGAATCATGTGTTTGAGGAGTGTCCTGTATTTCAAGCTCACCAACACTTTACCGATGAATGCGGCCTTTTCAAGGCCGAACAATGATCCTTACACTCCAACGTACAATCCTGGCTGGAGAAATCACCCAAATTTCTTATGGAGCCAACAAAATAATGACCACCCACGGTCAAACCATGCAAGCCACTTCCATCATTCCAATAATTCTTCCAATCATCAACCCAACTTTTCCAATCACCCTCACAATTCTCCCAACAATTTTTCAAATTATCAACAAAATTTTCCCAACCAAGCTCCATCATCTTCCTTCCAGAATCCTCAACTCGAAAGGAGAATGACTGATTTTGAGAGAAACACGGAAAGGTACATGAAGAACCAAGATTCCCTCATGCAAACAATACAGAGGCTAGAGGGTCAAATGAGCCAGTTAGCCAACCCACAACATGAGAGGCAAAAGGGTACCTTGCCCAGTCAACCAATTATGAATCCTAGAAATTCACAACAAGCTCATTTGGTTGAGGATCCATCACTGAATCATTGTAATGCTGTTCATACATTGAGGTCGGGAAAGAAAGTTGATAACTAAGTATCAACACTACCTAATCCTAGTCAGCACAATCACACTTCAGCATCCACCTCATCTAATCTCACTCCTCCTAAATTTGATGAATTTGGAAAAGCTAAGTCAACCAGTCATGTGCACCAGCCTATAGCACCATTTCCTAATAGGCTGAAAAACAACAAGCAAAATTCACACATGGATAAGATAATTGAGATCTTTAATCAAGTGAAGATAAATGTGCCACTTCTTGATGCCATCCAACAAGTCCCATCTTATGCTAAGTTTCTTAAGGACATGTGCACAAAGAAGAGAAAGACTAATGTACCTAAAAAGGTCTTCTTAGCCACTAACATTAGTGAGCAACTATCGGGTCCAATCCCTGTTAAGTACAAGGATCCAGGTAGTCCAACCATTGCCTGCACAATAGGACAAGCCGAGATTAGTTGTGCACTACTTGACTTGGGTGCAAGTATCAACTTGCTTCCATTCTCAGTTTATCAACAACTCGGCTTGGGCGATCTTAGTCCAACTCGAGTTACTATCCAACTGGCTGACCGTTCAGTGAAAGTTCCAAAAGGGGAGATTAATGATGTCCTTATCCGGGTTGGGGAGTTTATTTACCCTGTTGATTTCATAGTTCTAGAGACACAACCTGTGTCTAACTCCAATCATAGGGCTCAAACTCCTGTTATCCTAGGGCGACCATTCCTTGCTACTGCCAATGCCATCATCAATTGTAGGAATGGGTCCATGAGGTTAACTTTTGGGGACATGACTAGAGAAGTCAATGTCTTCAATCTAGAAAAACAACCTCGTAAGATAAGAGATCAAACATTTGAGGTAACTTTGTTGAAAATAATTGTGATGAAGAGAGTGAAGATATAGAAGATGAGTCGCTGTTTCTTAATGAATTATTTAAGAATGAATGCGATTATCTTGATGAGAAGGCATATGTCGGAAATCCTAATGTTAGAGTACCCTTTAAAAAGGGGAAATTTGATTTGAATATCTTCATTTTCGATGAGCCAACCATTAATGTATCGCATGAGAATATAATTCAAGAACCTCTGATTGACATACTCTTTGAAAACCTCTTCGAAGAAGAACTCATGTATTTGGATGAACCAACTAGGGATCTTTTGGTTAATTACACATCTCTAGGGGAAAGTGTTGACCTAAGCTTTGAGGAGATATATGGAACTGAGTTAGAATTCCTAGGCATTCATAGTGAGAAAGTTTCAACTGAGAAGTGTGGTGGTGATCAATTTTTGAATAATAAATGTAGAAATATGAGGAAGGAAAATCTAAAGAAGTTGAAACTGGGGAGGAAGAGAGCTAAAATGACAGAAAAATTGCGTCCCCACTATGCCCTATAAAGAGGACCCATTGGAATGACGGGAAGAGAGCTAGAGGGATAAGACCGAAAAAGATCTAGGTATGGGAGAAACTTGATGTTGTACATATTTCTGTATAATATATGCATCTCTTTTACATTTCATTTCATGCATCTATACATTTCTTTCATACATTGGGGACAATGCATGAGATAAGTGTGGGGGAGGGCTCTAACTTGACTAATATATATATAAAAATAAAAAAAAAAATGGAAAATATATAATAAAAAAACAAAACTTTTTGAAAGGTAAGAACAATATTTTGATATATTTTTGTAAGAAATTAAGTCAATTTTAAGGAATAGGAAAATCATAATTAGGATTTCTTACACTTGGTCAAAATAAGATGACTTGTTTGATTTTTAGGGTTAGGAAGAAAATTTGTGAAAGTAATTTAGTCTTGATATTTACCTTGATGAAATATGCACACTAAATACACTTACACACTTAGGGTTTAAAAATAAAGACTCTTATGCCTTATAAAAAAAAGTATATATGTATGAAAAAAAATAAACAAATCTAATTATTGATTAGCTAGGTGCTTTGGCCTAAGTAAGCCTTGGTAATTATGCAAAAGATAATTAGATAAGTTTGAATATATATATATATATATATATATATATATATATATATATATATATATATATATATATATACATCCTCTGATTAAGCTGGGTATTTGTGCCTCATGAAGCATAAGTATTCACACCTAAAAGGGGTACATTTTATAAATAAAAACTTGGTTTCGTGGCCTTGTCTGCTCGAGTGTTTAAGTCCTTAGGGGTGTTTTCTCACCTGGTGCCCTAAAACTGTCCGGTTTGGGTGTCACCGACTAAAGGCTCGTTACATGGGCAGATTAGAAAGCCTAATGAAATTGAGGAATAAATTCCACCAAAAACAAATATAAATAAGGCATAGGAGTTAATGTTAAAGAACCCTTAGTCAAACTTCACAGTCACGATGGTGCATACGACTCAGGGTAAATTAATAGACTAGATGAGAAGAACAATTTGACTCCTTACTTTGATTGATGACATGTTTTTGAATAGAGACTGAGTTTCGGAATGAAAAATTTGATATTCCTATAACTTATAGATTACTTAAAACCTTACAAATATACTTCAAATATTTTTCTCTTTTCAAAATGCCTTTCGAAAATACTAATTTTTTTCTCTTTCTTTATGGATTTTGTGGGTGCAATCCACTGAAAACCCTCACGAGATAAAACTCGTCCTCTAGGGGTAACCTAGAGGTTTAACGGCTTGTTGCACATGTTCAGTGCAATCGAGTGACCTGCGAAAGTGTCTAATAATTGATTAAGATTAATTTTGATATTTTGCTCGAGGGCGAGCAAAAGATAAGTGTGGGGGTGTGATCGGTCACATATATTGCATACATATTGTCACATTTCCATGCTTGTTATCTAAATAAATCATATTAATAAGTCCTATTGTTCTTTATTAAATGCAGGCCCATTGCTAAAGGATAGGCCAGAGAAACGAGCCCAAAAGCCCATGTAATTCAGAATAAATTCGAAATCAGGGGATCAGGGCAGATCTGGGCAAATCATAGAGGTTGAAAACCGGTTAAAATGAATCTTCCTGAATCAAGCGGTTGAAGCCAACAAATCAAAGATCATTTCGTCAAATCTGGGAGTTGCAACAGTGAAACCAGCAAGACAAAAGGGAGTCCAAATCCACGCCAACCACTTCTCCACCTGGATTTGGCCAATTGGCCACATCCAGGCCGCAGATCCGCGGCCCAAGCCGCGGATCCGCGGCTTGTTGGTGGAGATAAGGGGAGCGTTTGCTCCCCTTATCTCCTCACTCCCTGCCCTCTGGGTTTTTGCCTATAAAAACTTGGTTTTTGTACTGAAAAATGAGCGAAGACTAGGATTAGAATTTGTGTTCATTTTCTAAGGATTTAGGCTCTTTGTTAGATAGTGCAAAAGTTATATTCTTATTTTTCAATTTGTAGTTCAGTACACATACTTGTAAGAAAGAGGAATTGAGTGCTTGTACTTGAAGATTGAAGTGACATCAATACAAGAATCGAGCTGCTTTATTTTCCATTCGTATTACGGTATGTCTTGCATTATTTATTTGCTTTCTTCTTTGTTTTCCATGAGTAACTAAAACAGTTTTCTGGGCTCACTATTGTAACTCTCTCTAGTTCTTCTTCTCTTCTGGTTTTAAAGAAAAAGACCCAATGAATCATTTGCATGCCTTACTTAAAGTCTTTCTTCTTGAAAGTGTTCTTGAAGGCACATGAGGATGGGTTTGGATTATTAAACTCTTACTTCTTTCATGAACGTTTCTTGAACTGTTTTTACTTCATTCTTGCTTCTTCGCGCTTGATGTTTAACATTCGATTCTAAACAATTTTTCAAAGAAAAGAGTGAACTCTTCCAACCAGCTTATGCGCTTTACTTCAAACTTTCTAAAAATCAACTTTAAGTTTTGCCTATGATAAATTTGAGGCACTTAAGATTTCAATAGAAGAATGAACGATTGAGTAGTGAGATAGTGAGCCCAGATTTTATTCCTTATTATAATCAACAAAATAATTTTTGAGCTTTTTAAATCACCTTCTCCAAAGCCTTCTCTAAAGTTGCAATTTCTCTTTTAATCATCTCTTTCTTTCCATTCTCTTTTTCCATTAAAAAACGAACACAATTCTTTGTTTTTAAACGAATCACCGAAAAGCTTCCATCGCATTCCTCCTCGTGGACACGACCCGTTAGCCACAAGCTACACGGTAAATTCTTAACTCTTTGATTGTTCTTTTATTTTTGACAATCAAGCACTAAGCTGGTCTGAGAGCGACTGGTCAGTCGACCGACATGCACAGCCAGTTGGCCTGTGCATATCCGGTTGACCGGCGGTCGACTGGGCTCAACCTCAAAACAAAATATTGAGTATTTTTAAACATCTTTTTAAACCCAGTTAGATTTTAATAAATTTCACAAAAATAAGTTCATTCGACGGTAAGCAAATATCCCAAATGGACATGTAAACGTAGTCTTTTCTTGGTCCTCAGGAGCAATAGGAATCTGATTATATTCCGAGCACCGTCCAAGAAACAGTAATACTCGTGGCCCGCCAAATATTCAAGTATTTGATCAATGAAGGGAAGTGGGAAATGGTCCTTACGAGTTGCTGCATTAAGCTTCCTATAGTCAATGCAAACTCAAATTTTCGTGGGAAGTCGAGTTTGGACTAACTCTTTGTTCTCGTTTTCCACTACGGTGAAACCGGATTTTTTTGGAACTGCGTGGACCAGACTGACCCATTGGCTATCAGAAATGGGATAGATTATCCCATTGTCTAAAAGTTTAACAATTTCAGCATGAACAGCCGCTTGCATTATAGGGTTTAACCTACGTTGCGGGTCTCTTTTTGGTGTTGCGTCTTCATTGAGATGAATGCGACGTTGAACTATAGTTGGACTCAATCCCTTTATGTTAGTCATAGTCCATCCAATGGCTTCTCTATGTTTTCTCAGAATTGCTTTAAAATCTTCTCTTGCCCGTCATTTAAATGGGAGGCAATAATGACAGGAAAGGTCTCTTGTTCGCCTAGATAGACGTACTTGAGATGCACAAGTAAGGCTTTCAATTCTAAGGAAGGGGGAGGCTTACTGGAAGGATGAGTCAAATTTATTGGCTCCACATTTGGTGAAATAGGGTTCGAGGCCCAATTCACAGCAGACTCGGCAACCTGATCAAGGTTAAAGTCGTCAGATTCTAACTCGAAGTCATAATCAGTTTTTAGTTCCAATTCTTTCCTGCGTTCACTTGTCAAGTTCTCAATGAGGTTGACTTCAAATGTTTGATCCTCAACATCACGGGGTTGCTTTTCTAAGTTGAAGACATTGACTTCTCTAGTCATGTCCCCAAAGATTAACCTCATGGACCCAATTCTACAATTGATAATGGCATTGGCAGTAGTAAGGAATAGTCACCCTAGGATAATAGGAGTTTGAGCCCTAGGATTGGACACAGGTTGTGTCTCTAGAACTATGAAATCAACGGGGTAGATAAACTCCCCGACCCGGATAAGGACATCATTAATTTTCTCCTTTGGAACTTTCACTGAACGGTCAGCCAGTTAGATAGTGACTCGAGTTGGACTAAGATCGCCCAACCCGAGTTGTTGATAAACTGAGAATGGAAGAAAGTTAATACTTGCTCCCAAGCCAATGAGTGCACGACTAATCTCGGCTTGTCCTATGGTGCAGGCAATGGTGAGACAACCCGGATCCTTGTACTTGACAGGGATCGGACCTCACTAATGTTAGTGGCTAAGAAGACTTTTTTGGGTACATTAGTCTTTCTCTTCTTGGTGCACATGTCCTTAAGAAATTTTGCATAGGATGGGACTTATTGGATGGCATCAAAAAGTGGCACATTTATCTTCACTTGATTGAAGATCTCAATTATCTTATCCGTGTGTGGATTTAGCTTGTTGTTTTCAGCCTATTAGGAAATGGTACTATAGGCTGGTGCACCTGACTGGTTGACTTATCTGTTTCAGATTAGTTAGATTTGGACGGACTGGGATTAGATGAGGTGGACGCTTGAGTGTGGTTGTGCTGAATGGGTTTAGATGGTGTTGACACTTGATTATCAACTTTCTTTCCCGACCTCAATATATGAACAACATTACATTGATTCAATTGATTGGTCCTCAGCCAAATGAGCTTGTTGAGAATTCCTAGGATTCATTATTGGCTGACTAGGTAAGGTACCTTTTTGTCTCTCATTCTGTGGATTGTTAATTGGCTCATTTGAACCTCTAGCCTCTGTATAGTTTGCATGAGGGAATCTTGGTTCTTCATGTAACTTTTCATATTTCTCTCAAAGTCAGTCATTCTCCTTTCTAGTTGAGGATTCTGAAAGGAAGATTGTGGAGCTTGGTTGAGAAAGTTTTATTAATAGTTTGAAAAATTGGGCAGATGGCTGGGAGAATTATGATGGTAACTGGAAAAGTTGGGTTGATGATTAGAAGAATTATTGGAATGATGGAGTGGCTTGCATGGTTTGACCGTGAGTGATCATTATTTTTTTGGCTCCATGAGAAATTCGGGTGATTTCTCCAGCCAGGATTGTACGTTAGTGTGTAAGGATTATTGTTGGCCTTGAAAAGGCCGCATTCATTAGTTCTGAAAAGTGTTGTTGAGCTTGAAATACAGGACACTCCTCAAACACATGATTCATGGCTTGACAGTAAGTACAGCCCAAAGTTGAAAATTGGTTTGGGCTGACTTAATTGACTGAACTTGGTTCCTTAGTTTCTAAAACTTCCAGTCTTCTCATTAGGTTAGCTAACTTAGCCTCGTTAGCTATAGATGATTCAATTGAATGGAGACCTCCTTTTGAAGAGATGGAGTTTGAATTCCTAGAGTTTTCACTAGTTGGTTCCCATTGGATGGTCTTTTCAGCTAGATCCTCATATAAATCTCATCCTTCATTCTCATCCTTCTGCAAGAATCCCCCTTGGCACATAATTTCTAAGAGGGTCTTAGTTGAGTAGTCTAAACCGTCATAAAGAATTTGGCATTGTTGCTATTTCTTTATTCCATGATGAGGATATTGCATAAGGAGGTCTTTGAAGTGTTCAAAGTACCACCAAAACGGTTCACTAGGTTCTTACTTGAACTGCATGATGTTTTTCCTAACGAGAGCGGTGTTATGAATTTGATAGAATTTCTTCAAGAAGACCTTGATGAAACCATCCCAGGATGTGATAGAGCCGACCGCTAAGCTATAAAGCCATTTCTTGGCTAGGTCTTTAAGAGCGAAATGGACAAATCTCAACCTAATAGCATCATCTACAAGGGATGAGATTTTCATCATTAAGCATACTTCCTCAAACTCTCTTATGAAGAAATAAGCATCTTCGGACTCTAAGCCATGAAACTTGGGGAGTGTGTTGATAACTGAAGCTTGAGCTCAAAATTGTGTTCATCAATCGATGGAAGTTGGATGCAAGATGGAAGTGAGGTTCTAATTGGATAGAACCTATCCTGCAAAGATGTCGGTTGAGCCATAACCAAATCCAGTCTTGGTTCGAACTTGGGTGGTGATGTGTTTCTAATTAACCTAGATGATTAGGGTCTCTTGACCACACTTGCATACACAAACACGATTACAAACAAGTTCACCAATAGTCAACAAAAGAAAACAACCAAGCCTAGTCTAAGGTAACCTTTACCTAGACAACTCCTAACTGGTTGATTGTCCACAGGAGGTATAATGCAGACTTTGTCTACAAGCTAATCAGCCAGGTTAGGGCAAGATTAGTGGGAGGTATCCGCGCAAAAGCGACGGGCCTATATAAGCCAAACCACCGGCCTCGGGGTTTCGCCCCTCAATCCCTTTCCTTAGACACTGATTTGACAGGAGTCAAATTCTAACACCTTCCCCCTTAGAATAATCTCCTAATGAGTTTGAGATGTCCCTAAGGCCAACGTCTATCAGATTTTAAATTAGGCTTAGGTTGTGCGTGCTTGGAGATGATTTGTGGGCTAAGGAAGGGTAATGACTTCCCCACCTTATCTTCATTTGGGTTTTGCCCTTAAAATTGATTGTGTAAAGTGTGCAAGATATAGAAAAGTAACATTCACAAGCAAATATCACCCAAGAATGATTCCTAAACTATATGCTATGCATACGAACCTTGTCTCTAGCTATCTTCAACAGTAATCGTAAAAGAAACGTAATTAGACAAATGCCTAGAATGCAAGTCTAAATATTTTTTAAGCAATCAATCATATTACTGTTGGATTAAAAACAGGGAGTGTGAATATCAGATATAGTAAAAATAACACACAAAAACTATATTTTTGCAAAGCAATATGTCCTGCAAAAAAGAGTTTTTAGTAGTCCAAAAAATTTTAAGCTTTTGCGCTGCAATTTCTTAAAATTCTGTTTCCTACTTTTGAGAGTAGGGGCACAGAATAGCAAATCTTCTTCTGCTAAGCTTGAGTGCTAAATCTGATTCCTTAACGTCCCTGAAACAAGACACCAAACTTGTTAGAAAACAATTACACTGTTCCCTCCCCAGCAACGACGCCAAAAATTTGATTGAAAATGAAAGAGTAATGAGAATTACCGTCTAGCTTTTCATTCATCACACCACTCGTTGGGGAGTTTCTGACCCCCTAGATCCTCATGTCCAGATCTCGGAGCTTGGAGCTTGTGGATTCTCCCGGTTGCTGATCAGAGATGCACAGCTGTAACGTGGATCATCGACAGACTATCTGAGGCCCTATCCTTCCAGGCCTCATGCTCGGCTCTCCAGTTTCCCTTCTGTGACTCGTGAGTGCCTTTGTACTATACATACTTCTGTATCTCTTTGTATTCTCACAATTGCACGTATCGGTGGTGTAATATTCTTTTAATAATGTGTCACCTCTGATGATAACTTTGTAATTGTACTCATATGTTGGAATGTATAATGCACCAAGTATTTTCGAACTCTGATTCTTGCCTGTACTAATACTTAGCGTATATATGTGAGGGTATTTTTGACCTACGTATATGTTGGCCCAGAGGCCCTTCACTCTAGTTTTGATGATAATTAACTCATGTAGTTATTGTTTACGAATAATCTTGTGATTTTTAGTTTCAGATTTTTGATCAAGATATTAGTAGGTTATTGGCTTCAACAAAGGTGTTTTGGAGCTTTCACATGGTGATTCAAGAGCTCGCGCGTCAAGATCGCATCTAGCACTCGGTTGGAGTCAAGCTCGTTGGATCGTGTTTGGATCGAGTCGACTTGGAGACGGAGTTCTATAAGAAGACCTCGGTTTGTTTAGTTTAAGATTGTGTTTAGATCATTGTAAAGATTAGATAGTGTTGATATGCTCAAGTTCACAATACACACACAAGTTTTCAGTTTATTGGTTTTTGTTTTTCGGTTTAACCGATTTTGGATTTCATGTCAAAAATATGGATATATATCTTCTATGTATATTGGATTCTATCCATATATAACATGCTTAAAAGTTGTTTCAATATCATATTTTTGTATTTACATGAGTTTTGGAGAAAACAGTTTTCCATTTCAAAAATTCAAGTTTAGGAAAATACGGTTTTTGGTTTAAGGCAAAATTTCAAGAACACAAAAATGGTTCAAATTGTTTATAATATGTGTTGAATTTTACTCACACATATTTGTATTTCAAAGATCTAATATGAACTGAATTTTGTGGAATTTATGTGATTTTATGGGATTTAATC
Source organism: Agave tequilana (assembly GCA_038442645.1). NCBI lineage: Eukaryota > Viridiplantae > Streptophyta > Magnoliopsida > Asparagales > Asparagaceae > Agave > Agave tequilana. The sequence continues at coordinate 24,020 of JAVJIF010014740.1, forward strand.
AAAGGCAAAAAGACAAGTTTTTAATCCTTTAACAGTTTAGACCTGGCTGTCTGCCGGTCAACCGGACCGGTCGACCGAGGCAGAAGTAGGTCGATCGGTCCAGTCGACTGACGTGCACAGAACGTGCACGCAGCCCAGGCTGGGAGGCCGGTCGACCGCCAGAGAGTTCTGCTCTCTGAAAATGGCCCCGGTCAACCGCCCAGTCAACCGGCAGAGAGCTCTGCTCTCTGTTTCCAGTTTTCGGTCGACCGTCCGGTCGACCGGTGGCTCAACGGTCAAAAATATGACCGTTGGCCGGTCGACCGCCCGGTCGACCGGAAGGGCAGTTTTGCCCTTTGCCAGACTGCCAACGGGCAGATTTGTTTGGGGCTATAAATACCCCATTCCTTGGCTGTTTTCAACAAGAATTTCATGAACAAAATTTTTATCTTTCAGCAAGTTTTTAAAAGAGTTTTTGTGCCAAAAGATTTGATCTTTATTTATTTTTTAAAGGTTTGGAAAAATCAAGAAAAGAGAAGTCATTGGGATTAGTTTTTGATCTTCATTTCTATAGCTATTCTAGAAGTTTTCCCAAGAGTTTTTCTTTGTGATTTTGATTTCCAAACTCTTTGTTTTTTCTCACACTTGAGCTATCTATCTATCCTATCTATTAGGATCTATTTTGTGGGAAAATTAGTTTGTGGTTGTTGATACCACCAAGAGTTATAATCCTTCCATCTATGTGATATCCCTCTAGTGAGAGGTGATTGTGTTGATATCCTCTAGTGAGAGGGATTATAGAAGTGGTGTTTGTATCCCTCTAGTGAGAGGTTGATCATTGTTTGGCTAAGTGCCTATCCCTCTAAGTGTAGAGGTGATTTGTGTTGTGCCTTGCCTCTAGTGAGAGGTTGTATTTGTTGAGAGAGGAGTTGTGTACTCCCAATTGTATTTGCCCAAATTCTCAGTGGAGGTTCCCTGTGTGGGAAGTCCTGTGTGGACGAGTTAGTGGAAATCCTTCTGTGTGAAGGTGGGGACGTAGAACTGGGTGCTCGAACCTCGAAACATATCTTGGTGTTTGCGTTTGATCCACTTTCTCTAACTCTCTCTCTTTTATATTGTGCATTGTTCATATTGTTCATATCATATACATGCTTGGTTTGATTGTGTGCCAATACTTGTGTTTAACCAAGAGAGCTTCATATAGCACCTCAACTCTTATTTAGAGGAATTTAGAGGAGTTAGTCCAGAGCCTTTCACCGGGAATTCGGCTACACTCTTTGTTACACTGAGTGTGTTGCATTTAGTTTTTAATTCCGCATCATTTGTCATTAGATTAGCCATACCCCTATTCACCCCCCCTCTAGGTGTAATTTCAATTGGTATCAGAGCCTACGCTCCTGATATTAGGCTTAACCACCTAGGAGTGAGATCTTGGTTAGCTAATTTAGATTTGCATTTGAACACTTACTTGTTTACACACACTCATGGATTGCTTGACCCCTCCCATGTATGATGTTTCTAACATTGACATGTGAAAATTTAGGATGAGTATGTACATAAAAATCCTAGGTGTGCATGTTTTCCTTGTTGCTACCAAGTAACCCTATCTTGGTAATAGCAAGCATATAGAGGCCAATGCACAATCCCTTGAGGCACTTAGGAGCACACTTAGTAAAGAATATTTGTGTGTATAGTTTCTCATTGTGATTCTACCTTTACAGTGTGGAACACCTTGACCTCTCCAAAGCTTCAAACGCCAAACTATATGGAGGAGACATCTAATGAGGGAGAATCCGACGATGCATGCTACATGGTCCAAGGGAATGACTCCCTTGAGGTACAATCGGAAACTCAACTAGATGATAGTACTAGTGATAGCTCTTTTAGTGATGATTATGATGGCATGGATGCCGATACTTTAAATGAAGAGCTTTCTATTGTTTGTGAAAAATTGCTTGAAAAAATATAAAGTTTTGAAAAAGAAAACTTTTAAAGTAAAAGAAGAAAATAAAAATTTGTCTTCTAAACTTGATGTTGTCTTGCAAGAGAGGGATGAGATTTTAATGAAAGGGACTCATTGAAATCCCAACTTGAACTTGCTAAAAATGAAAATAAAATTTTGAAAAGTAAAAATGATTGTGAAAATGTTTTGAAGAAAATTGAGACTTTAACTTCAAAACATGATTTTGTTTTAAAAGAGAATGAAACTTTGAAAAATAAAATTGCTTTAATTTCAAAAGAATTGGATTTGGTTTCTAAGAAAAACCTTTCTTTGAAAAATGATATTGATTCTCATGTTTGCCATGCTAGTGTAACTTCATCATCTGGCAAACTCATTGTATGCTCCACCTCTTCTACTATTATTGAAAATGATATAACTATGCTAAAGAAGAGTGTTGATAGTTTGGGCTCCACTTTGAGCCAATGTGTTATGGATCACAAGAAATTGGAATCCATGTTTCGCAAGAAACAAGCACCACATTTGCATGCACACCGTACACGGTATACACATGCTCCTCATGTTCACCCACATGACACTAGGTATGCTCATGTGTACACATGTACACATTGTGGACGTAAGGGCCACCTTGCAAGATTTTGTTATGATAGAGTTCATAATGTAAATTTTGCAAATAAATTTGTTTGGGTTAGGAAAGGTGCTAGCCCTCATGGACCCAATAGAGTTTGGGTACCAAAAGCCACTCCTATTTTATTTATGATGTAGTGTGCTCTCGCTTGACGTGAGGGCATTGGTGCCTTGAGGTGAATGCGTTCCGAGCTATATGGTAACACTTTTGGATGCATCACTTTCAAGGGAAGTTTGGTGGGAGGACCACCTTGGTTTGGACATATAGAGATTAGTCCTAATGGTTTTGGTAATGATCTCTTACTCCTTATTTATGTTTACATGCTTTCATTATTGATTGTTTAGCATGTTTTGATATTTCATGATTATTATGTTAAATGCCATGCTTATTAGACATGTGATATACATATGTAGTATTTTGAGAAACACCCATGTTCTATATGGATTTATATTATTGTGTTCTTACTTTAGTTTAGCTATGTTGTATATCCTATTCTAAAACATGTGCATTTACCAAATGATCATATTGCTTTATGTTTCATTTTATACTTCATGATTTGAGTACATGTTTAGATGTAATTTTTCATTAAAACTTGTGCATATGCTTGTACAACTAGTGAGCCACAAATTGATTATTATATTTTTGCTTAATTGCTCATTTGTACCCATTAGATGTACTAGTATAGCCTAGTTTTGATGATTCATACATTTTGACTTGTATCTCCTATTTTGTGCATGTTTTTCATGATGATATTTTTAGCTTCATGTATATGTTAATTTTGCCAAAACTATTGGATATACATGTATACCCTTGAGTTATTTGCCTTCCATGCAAAATCTCTTTATAGACTCAATTGTGTTTGGATATGTATGTATACTTCTAGTTTAGACAAAACATACATATGCCTTGAAGTTGGTATTGTTTTGATGAAAATTAAATTTTCATTTTTTTAAGAAAATTCATATTGAGCTTAATTACCTATTTCCATGACTATGTCTTTCACATAATACTTGTACAGTCACATCATTCTTGTTTCTCATGACCTTGTTTTCATGAGTCTCATTTTGCTTTATATTCCTTAAGTGTCAATTGTTGAGTGATTTTCATGTTTTCATGGATATATTCTTATTTTATTCCTTACTTGAAGGATTTCGTACTAGTTTACAAGTTTTCCATAAAACTAGTTCGTATTCTTCATTTTGGTAGAGTTTTCAAATATGCTAAACTTATTTTCAATTTATTTTTTGAAAAACCCTACCAACGTCTAAGGGCGATTGGATGGGCGACCATGTCTCACTCTAGGGGGCATCGCTTCTCTCCAGCATGCCCAGGTCACATACAAGCCTAAATGGGCCTGAGAAGAAAGCCTCGGGCACATGGGTCTAACAAGAAAGCCTTTAGCCTCGCCCCAAGCCCACATCTGGTAAGACATCACTCACTCAGATTCACTACTCAATTGGAGATGTGCAACTATCCAGACGCCAATAATCAATGCAAAGATCCTTCCTGGAGCCACTCAAGGCTCCGACACGAAGATCCTTCGAAGCCTGCTACTCTTGCGCTGCTTAAAACTGGACAGCATGATTCCCGCAATTCGCGAATCCAGCTATGCCGCCAGATCATCCCCATGTTCTAAACGTTAGAACGCCCCTATATCAATGCGGACTATTATGCATAGTGGCAGATATCTCTGCATGGTGAGCCCAACAATCAACGGCACGATCTAGGCGGCTACAAAGAAATCATAACGTGTAAATCATGCAGTTATGTAGGTCCAAATTATCCGCACCTACAATAACAGCTCAGGTGGGTAAAAATACACCTCTATCTCCATCAAGAGAGGGGTGACTTCTGATTACCACATCGAATCTTAGAGATTGTAATCGTAACATCACTCTGCAGAATTCATTGTAATACTCTGATATTATAGTGAAGTTTCTCCCTCTCTCGTGATTTTTTCTTTTTGGGTTTTTCACGTAAAGTGCTTGTTGTTTACGATTGCTTTCAGATGTCAATTCATTTATAAATCGTGGTGTGGGAAAATTCTCTGAGAATTTTCCTCCACATTTTGGTGCTTTTATTGAGATCTCTTGAATCTACACTCAAGATCTCTTTTCCCTTTCCAGACCCTTCCTCAAAAGGCCTCGCCAAACGGGAATGGCCCCCTCAAAGAAGAGTGCTTTATATACCGTCGCCACTTCAAAAGGCAAGTCGATAGCCGCTGGAGGCACGGGGCCTACCACCCCTCCACCTTTCCATCTCGATGTTCACATCAAAGACGTCAGAGAAGAGCACTCTTCCCCAGCTATTGCGTCGGAGGTAGGTCGGCTCCTCCAAATGCTCATCAGCCTCTAAAGGTAATTGAACGAGCAACGGGCGGAGGTGATTCGTGAACGTGAGAAGGTTGCTCTAGAGAGACGTGGCAGCCCGCGTCCAGAATCTCGCCACTCAGATCGAGATATTTCGGATGTCGCAGTCCACTAGGAATCAGGGGCAGAGGGATCTCAGGCTCCCCCATCACCGCCTCTTTTCGCAGGGACCACCCACACATAGGGCAATGGAGGCGTGCCATATCTGACCTCTCGAGTGATGACGAGCACTCCGAAAATTTTGACCCCCACAAGGCTCCGAAGGTCCCTCACATCAAGAATATTGAGGAGATTTTTCGAAAGTAAATCGAGGAAGCAAGTAAACAACTCCAAAGGAGGTAGAACCTCTGACTCACCGCTCTCGGAGGAATCACCTATCACTGTTTCCCAAAAAAGTTCATAATGTCGAGCTTCGAGTGCTACTCTGGGGCGATCGATCCCATCCAGCACCTCTGACTTTATCAAGACAAGATGGTGGTTCACTCTCTCATGATAACCTCCTCTTGAGTTGCGTGTTCCCATCCAGTCTGAAAGGCTCCGCCTACGACTGGTTGTACTCTCTCTCGAGTTACTCACTCTGGAGTTTCGAAGAGGTGAAGTAGGCTTTCTATCACCAATATGCTTCCCGATAGGAGTTTAAGAAGAACAGCAATCACCTTCTCATGATCAAGATGAAGCCCAGAGAAAGCCTCAAACATTTCGTCAGTAATTTCCAAAGCCGAATGGCCTTTGTTTATAACTGCAATGATGACGTAGCTGCCGTTGCGTTCATCAATGAGTTGCAAGTTTCCCACTTCTTCTACAAACACTTAGCGAAGCATGAAGTCACCAGGATGAGGGACATCCTCTCTCGAGCTCAGAAGTACATAAAGATCGAGGATGCTACACGAGGCGAAACCAATCACTCTCCCAAACAAAAGAATGAAGGGGAAGAACATAAACCATAATCTGTTCCCCTGAAGAATAAGACGGCTAGACCCACACAGAGGCTCTCCTGAAAGACGAAAGCGCTTATGACGATCACTCCAACAGCCTATATCGGGTTCTCATCCATACGGCTAGACCTACACAGATACTCTCTTGAAAGATGAAAGCGCTCTTGACAGTCACTCTGACAGTCTATATCGGGTTCTCACCCTGACGGCTACGCCTAACCTACATCGGAATCTGGTCGTGACAACTAAAAGGCCATGCAGAGACTCATTAGAATGAATCACCTGGGGGGCAAGCTCTGACAACTGTCGACTCTGCGCCCCAACTGCACTCCCTCAAATGCTCTCCAGTTGTTCACCCATGAAGCACAAGAAGAGGCTCTGACTACTCGAGGAAAGGTCATGCCGGAGGATGGGATTAGTCCACTCCCATCCTTCTTGCTCGGAGACTCCAAGAAGGAGGCAAAGGGGGCATCTATAATGGTTGGATTTTGACCCTCGTCAAAATCACGACACGTGTCACACCTCCTGAGGGCATCGCTTCTCTGCTAGCAGGCCCAGCTCACATACAAGCCTAACATGAGCCCACGAAGAAAGCCTCGACACATGGGCCAAACAAGAAAGCCTCAGACCTCGCCCCGAGCCCACATTTGGTCAGACATCACTCACTCAGATCCACTACTCAATCAGAGTTGTGAGGCTCTCTGAGACGCCAATAATTGATGCAAGGATCCTTCTCAGAGCCACCAAAGGCTCGACACAAAGACCCTCCGAAGTATGCTTCTCATGTGCTGCTTAGAGCTGGACAGCACAATCTCTGCGATTCGCGAATCCAGCTATGTCGCCAGATCAACTTCACGTTCTAAGCATTATAACGCCCCTATATCAATGCAGACTGTTATGGATAGTGATAGATATCTCTGCATGGCGAGCCCAACAATCAAGCGGCGAGCGATTACAAGAAAATCATAACATGTAAAACATGTAGTTATATAGTGTAATACCCCGTTCCCGGAATACGTACTTAGTTGCGTATTCAGATTTTCCGATCGTATTTTTCGATTTACCTTCAGTATTGATACTGTATTATGAATTCCTTATATGATTGTTTTATCTTGGATTTGGATTCGTGGACTCGGAGTCAGTCCCAGTCCGAACCAGGAACCCGATTATAGTATATTACTCGATTTGGATATTTCGGTACTTAGATTTGACCGATTTTAGTTTTAAATATTATTTTCTAATATATTAGATTTTCTATGATTTTCTAGATTTTTCCTGAATTAAAATGAATTTCTTCAAAACCGGTGTCGGCCAGTGTCGCTGACCGCTTCCCGGATTTTTAATTCACAAACCACTTGGAATTTCTCGAAGAGTCTTTAGACGATTCTTCTTAGAGTAATATTTCCTACCTAAATCCTTTTTCTAAAGATTTTACGAATTTATGGATATTCCACCGGAGTCGGTAGATAACCGATTCCAGGATTTTTAATTCACACACAGCTAGGAATTTCTAGATGGTCCTTTAGACTTTATTTCTTAGAATCATATTTTCTACCTACATTCTTTTTCTGAGGATTTTATGATTTTATGAAAATTCCTTCGGAGTCGGTAGGTAACTGATTCCGGGATTTTTAGTTTTAAAACTATAAAGTATTTCTTAAAAAGGATTTCACTATTATTCTTAATATAATATTATGGATTTTTGATGTTTATTTCGGGTCGTTCCGAGATACTTGAATTTCGGACGATTCCGGTATTTTCCCGAAAGATTTCCATATCTGCAACTGAATCCCGGGAATCCGCCACTTTCATTATTTTTATATTCCTTTCCAAGAGAAATATCTTCTCTTTATCAATTCTTTTCCATTTTTCCTTTTCCTTTATTCTTTTCTTCCTTCCTAAGCTTCCATTTTCCTCCACACACTTCCACCAATTCTCCACCACATAAACCTCCACCTCACCCCCTCACTTGGCAAGCCACCATTGGCCAAGAGAAACACCTCACTCCCCACTTTGCAATTAAACCCCTCTTATTTATTTAATTGCAACTCCCTTTACAAAATCCAAATCCTATATATACATTTCCTTTTCATTTCAATCCCTTTCTTTCATTTCTCTTCACCAAAAGCCAAACCCTAGCTTTCACCACCTCCATCTCCTTCATCTCCACCAAGGTAACCACCACCACTTCTCCAACCTAGCTTCATCTTCTTCTTCCTTCATCACCATGGAAACCACCACCACAAGGTCAACAACACCAAAAGACTCCACCTTTCATCAACCTCCATCACTTGGTGCCTTTTGGTGAGTAATTTCAATCACCAAGACTTGGTTATTTCTTAGCATGCTTAAGTTCACATATCATGTTCAATTATGCCATCAAAATCATATTTTAGATCACCAAACACAACCACACAAAAATCTGATTTTTAAACCAACAGCAGCAGTTTTCAGGAGTCCGGTCGACCGACAGTCGACCGGCAGTCGACCGACGTGCACAGCGTGCACGTTGGAATTAGTCCGGTCGACCGGCAGTCGACCGGAAGTCGACCGACCAAACCTGGAGCTCACGGCCTTGTATCGGTCGACCGTCAGTCGACCGATCACTCGACCGACCTGTATTTTCGGTCGACCGGCAGTCGACCGACAGGCGACCGTCCTGGCACTGTTAGTGTACCGGTCGACCGGCCATTGACCCCAGTCGACCGTTAGTCTGTTTTGGGCCAAAATCTGCTTCTCCTGTGGAAAAATCCTAACTCTCTAGAACCCAGTTTTAGTTAACTTGACCTGACTGTTAGACGACTTAGGACCACTATTAGTCGACTACCCCATTTCTCCTAGTCGACCAACTTCTTTATTAGTCGACCACCTATTCCACCTAGACGACTAACCTTGCCTATCTGTTATAATTGATTCCCTTCTTGAACCTGAACCTTACCCTCTAGACTTACATCACCTATAGGTATTACTTGACTTGTCTCTTGACACACATCATCTTCCATTCTTTCTCTCTCATCTTCACTCTACATATTTATATCACAGGTTATGGCGCATCCCGAGCTTCCGTGGATTTTGGATATTTCGGCGTTTTGGTGATTTGGGCGAGTATTCTTACTCGCTACCTTCTTGCTTCTTATTTCATTGATTCGCTTCATGTTTTCATATACTTTATGTCATATATCTTTTACTGCTTTCTTACTACGCGTGGCCGACCCTTCGTGGTCGTTGACTTCTGAGTTTCTCCTATGATTGCCATGCTATTATTTCAGACTTGTCATTGCTTCAGTCTTGTCAATTGCATGCTTCCTTTTAACACATGTATATCACTTGGTAACTGTATTATCACCTGACTCCTGACATGCCACTATTTGGCAAGACCTTTATGTTGTACCATGACTTACCCAGACTATTATCAATCTCATGTTATGAATGGTTGCTTACTAATATCACCATCCTATCATGCTATCACTTTATACCCAGCATGATATACTTGACTTGTGATTGTCATCTTTACGGGGATTTGACTTGTTATTCTGTATCATGATCAGTGACTTGTTTTCCTGCTTTACATGCAGTGACCTGACTATATATTGTTTATGTACTCCTGATTCCTGATCATGTCCATTTCCTATTTTCCCCGTAAATTGATAATTACCTAATAAGCTATAAAAAGGACAACTTGTATGGGTATGGGAGGAAGTGATGGATGCCGGAATGATACCTTGCTTATAGTAGGTGTAATATAAGTATATATATATGTATATATATATATACTGGCGGTAGTGAATCTGTTTACTGAATAGGGGGATTTTGACCTCCAAAACTGTTTCCAGGTGAATGGAAACTACTATAAGAAGTGTTATCAGTTCTCCATCGGCTTCCGTTAACAACCCTTGGCTTGCTTATATATGGATGTATGTGGGTTGGCCGTACACCAGGTCACATACCTAGATATATGGGTCAGACAAGTAATAATAATAATAGATTCCAGTTATTGATTCCTGTTACACTTGCTATGCATGTCATGATTCCCGTTTTGTATTCCTATTTGACTTTCATATGATTTGCAACTCTGATTCTATACGCTTGGATTTCTGTGGCATGAGATAGAAGTATATAGATGAGGGTTTCCTTGTTTGGATTATTCCTTCGATGTATTTGTCTCATGGGACCGTGACCTAAGCGTATAAAATCACTTTGCATGAAATCAGTTTTACCTTGGATTTCCGGTTTCCTGATGATTATGTTATACCGTTCATATATATATATACTTCTCTTATGTTCTAACCCTCCTGTCCTCTGTACTTGACACTTGTGCTCCTCCTGATTCGCCACCTGGCATTATATCATACTCTCCTGGGGAGTTTCACTGACTCCCCTGGATTCTCATGTCCAGGTCCTGGACCCGGAGCGTATGGATTTACCCCTTTGCTGCTCAGAGTGGCGCAGCGGTAGCGTGGTCTCTCCAGTTACCTCGTGAGCACTCTTTTGTACTGTTCATATACATGTATCTTTTATGTTGTCCATACATGTATATCTTTTGTATTCCCGCATTTGCGCATCAGTGATATAATATTATTGTTAATATTGGATCACTTCTGGTGATAATTCTGTAATTGTATATATGTGTTGGAATGTATAATGCACCATTTGCTTCCGTACTCTGATTCTTGTCTGTACTGATGCTTAGCGTATATACGGGAAGGTACTTCGGACTTACGTATATACGTTGCAGTGACGTCCCCGTATTCGTGGAATCGGGGCGTTACAGGTTGGTATCAGAGCTTAGGCTCTGGACATCTTCATTACGTCCAGAAGGCAAATCAATGGTAAAGAGATTTGCAACTGGAATACATGAGTCTTGGTTATACATTCCAACTGCAAGTGCAGAGTTATCTATTTCTTGGCTATCTTTCCTTTGATTTCTAATCCCTCCTTGAATATCTTTCCCTTGATTCCTAATCACTCCTATCCTTTCCCTGTTTTGGTTTTATGTTTTGGTTTTATGAAGCCTTATACTATCTTAAGATATGACTAGACTAGAGAGGTAGTGGCTGGTTCTGAAGGAAACTATTATGGGATCTCTTCGGCCAATTCTATGAAGCTTGGTATTCTCCAGATCGATCTTGATCTGGCTATCTTCGGAAGACAGCAATCGGGATTCTTAATTATCGGTCTTCTTTATTATGCTCAGGATTTTCAGGGTTTTCTTTATCTTCGGTATTCTGGCTCATTTATTACACAGCCACGACATCATCAGTATTCATTTATTACACAGCCACGACATCATCAGCCGGAAATGCAGAGTATGATTATTATTCAGTTGACTTGAGAGCCCTACCTATAGTATTTCATATCTTAATTAGTATAAATTCCACCTTTGTCCCCTTTGTATTCAATTTGCCCCTTAACGAAATTGCGAGGACGCAATTTTTTGTAAGGTGGGTGGATTGTAATACCCCGTTCCCGGAATACGTACTTAGTTGCGTATTCAGATTTTCCGATCGTATTTTTCGATTTACCTTCAGTATTGATACTGTATTATGAATTCCTTATATGATTGTTTTATCTTGGATTTGGATTCGTGGACTCGGAGTCAGTCCCAGTCCGAACCAGGAACCCGATTATAGTATATTACTCGATTTGGATATTCCGGTACTTAGATTTGACCGATTTTAGTTTTAAATATTATTTTCTAATATATTAGATTTTCTATGATTTTCTAGATTTTTCCTGAATTAAAATGAATTTCTTCAAAACCGGTGTCGGCCAGTGTCGCTGATCGCTTCCCGGATTTTTAATTCACAAACCACTTGGAATTTCTCGAAGAGTCTTTAGACGATTCTTCTTAGAGTAATATTTCCTACCTAAATCCTTTTTCTAAAGATTTTACGAATTTATGGATATTCCACCGGAGTCGGTAGATAACCGATTCCAGGATTTTTAATTCACACACAGCTAGGAATTTCTAGATGGTCCTTTAGACTTTATTTCTTAGAATCATATTTTCTACCTACATTCTTTTTCTGAGGATTTTATGATTTTATGAAAATTCCTTCGGAGTCGGTAGGTAACTGATTCCGGGATTTTTAGTTTTAAAACTATAAAGTATTTCTTAAAAAGGATTTCACTATTATTCTTAATATAATATTATGGATTTTTGATGTTTATTTCGGGTCGTTCCGAGATACTTGAATTTCGAACGATTCCGGTATTTTCCCGAAAGATTTCCATATCTGCAACTGAATCCCGGGAATCCGCCACTTTCATTATTTTTATATTCCTTTCCAAGAGAAATATCTTCTCTTTATCAATTCTTTTCCATTTTTCCTTTTCCTTTTCCTTTATTCTTTTCTTCCTTCCTAAGCTTCCATTTTCCTCCACACACTTCCACCAATTCTCCACCACATAAACCTCCACCTCACCCCCTCACTTGGCAAGCCACCATTGGCCAAGAGAAACACCTCACTCCCCACTTTGCAATTAAACCCCTCTTATTTATTTAATTGCAACTCCCTTTACAAAATCCAAATCCTATATATACATTTCCTTTTCATTTCAATCCCTTTCTTTCATTTCTCTTCACCAAAAGCCAAACCCTAGCTTTCACCACCTCCATCTCCTTCATCTCCACCAAGGTAACCACCACCACTTCTCCAACCTAGCTTCATCTTCTTCTTCCTTCATCACCATGGAAACCACCACCACAAGGTCAACAACACCAAAAGACTCCACCTTTCATCAACCTCCATCACTTGGTGCCTTTTGGTGAGTAATTTCAATCACCAAGACTTGGTTATTTCTTAGCATGCTTAAGTTCACATATCATGTTCAATTATGCCATCAAAATCATATTTTAGATCACCAAACACAACCACACAAAAATCTGATTTTTAAACCAACAGCAGCAGTTTTCAGGAGTCCGGTCGACCGACAGTCGACCGGCAGTCGACCGACGTGCACAGCGTGCACGTTGGAATTAGTCCGGTCGACCGGCAGTCGACCGGAAGTCGACCGACCAAACCTGGAGCTCACGGCCTTGTATCGGTCGACCGTCAGTCGACCGATCACTCGACCGACCTGTATTTTCGGTCGACCGGCAGTCGACCGACAGGCGACCGTCCTGGCACTGTTAGTGTACCGGTCGACCGGCCATTGACCCCAGTCGACCGTTAGTCTGTTTTGGGCCAAAATCTGCTTCTCCTGTGGAAAAATCCTAACTCTCTAGAACCCAGTTTTAGTTAACTTGACCTGACTGTTAGACGACTTAGGACCACTATTAGTCGACTACCCCATTTCTCCTAGTCGACCAACTTCTTTATTAGTCGACCACCTATTCCACCTAGACGACTAACCTTGCCTATCTGTTATAATTGATTCCCTTCTTGAACCTGAACCTTACCCTCTAGACTTACATCACCTATAGGTATTACTTGACTTGTCTCTTGACACACATCATCTTCCATTCTTTCTCTCTCATCTTCACTCTACATATTTATATCACAGGTTATGGCGCATCCCGAGCTTCCGTGGATTTCGGATATTTCGGCGTTTTGGTGATTTGGGCGAGTATTCTTACTCGCTACCTTCTTGCTTCTTATTTCATTGATTCGCTTCATGTTTTCATATACTTTATGTCATATATCTTTTACTGCTTTCTTACTACGCGTGGCCGACCCTTCGTGGTCGTTGACTTCTGAGTTTCTCCTATGATTGCCATGCTATTATTTCAGACTTGTCATTGCTTCAGTCTTGTCAATTGCATGCTTCCTTTTAACACATGTATATCACTTGGTAACTGTATTATCACCTGACTCCTGACATGCCACTATTTGGCAAGACCTTTATGTTGTACCATGACTTACCCAGACTATTATCAATCTCATGTTATGAATGGTTGCTTACTAATATCACCATCCTATCATGCTATCACTTTATACCCAGCATGATATACTTGACTTGTGATTGTCATCTTTACGGGGATTTGACTTGTTATTCTGTATCATGATCAGTGACTTGTTTTCCTGCTTTACATGCAGTGACCTGACTATATATTGTTTATGTACTCCTGATTCCTGATCATGTCCATTTCCTATTTTCCCGTAAATTGATAATTACCTAATAAGCTATAAAAAGGACAACTTGTATGGGTATGGGAGGAAGTGATGGATGCCGGAATGATACCTTGCTTATAGTAGGTGTAATATAAGTATATATATATGTATATATATATACTGGCGGTAGTGAATCTGTTTACTGAATAGGGGGATTTTTGACCTCCAAAACTGTTTCCAGGTGAATGGAAACTACTATAAGAAGTGTTATCAGTTCTCCATCGGCTTCCGTTAACAACCCTTGGCTTGCTTATATATGGATGTATGTGGGTTGGCCGTACACCAGGTCACATACCTAGATATATGGGTCAGACAAGTAATAATAATAATAGATTCCAGTTATTGATTCCTGTTACACTTGCTATGCATGTCATGATTCCCGTTTTGTATTCCTGTTTGACTTTCATATGATTTGCAACTCTGATTCTATACGCTTGGATTTCTGTGGCATGAGATAGAAGTATATAGATGAGGGTTTCCTTGTTTGGATTATTCCTTCGATGTATTTGTCTCATGGGACCGTGACCTAAGCGTATAAAATCACTTTGCATGAAATCAGTTTTACCTTGGATTTCCGGTTTCCTGATGATTATGTTATACCGTTCATATATATATATACTTCTCTTATGTTCTAACCCTCCTGTCCTCTGTACTTGACACTTGTGCTCCTCCTGATTCGCCACCTGGCATTATATCATACTCGCCTGGGGAGTTTCACTGACTCCCCTGGATTCTCATGTCCAGGTCCTGGAGCCCAGAGCGTATGGATTTACCCCTTTGCTGCTCAGAGTGGCGCAGCGGTAGCGTGGTCTCTCCAGTTACCTCGTGAGCACTCTTTTGTACTGTTCATATACATGTATCTTTTATGTTGTCCATACATGTATATCTTTTGTATTCCCGCATTTGCGCATCAGTGATATAATATTATTGTTAATATTGGATCACTTCTGGTGATAATTCTGTAATTGTATATATGTGTTGGAATGTATAATGCACCATTTGCTTCCGTACTCTGATTCTTGTCTGTACTGATGCTTAGCGTATATACGGGAAGGTACTTCGGACTTACGTATATACGTTGCAGTGACGTCCCCGTATTCGTGGAATCGGGGCGTTACATATAGATCCAAAATATCCACGCCCACAATGACAGTTCAGGCGGGTATAAATATACCTCCATCTCCATAAAAAAAGGGGCTAGCTTCTGATTACTACATTAAAACTTAGAGATTGTAATCGCAACATCACTCTGCAAAATTCATTGTAATTCTCTGATATTATAGTGAATTCTCTTCCTCTCTCATGGTTTTTTCTTTTGGGTTTTTCATGTAAAGTGTTTGTTGTTTGTGATTGCTTTCACTTATCTATTCATTTACAATTCGTGGTGTGGAGAAATTTTTTGAGAATTTTCCTCCACAATTTGTATTTATACTCCCGGATGTGAATTTTACATCTGAATCCGCACTTTTTGCGGATGCGAATGTAGATATTCATTGATTATCTGCATCTGTTTGCACCCTACTTACTGGGCATAATCAAGATGTTCCTTGGTGTATGTTGTTTGATAATGATAAGTATTAGTTAATGAAAATAGAGATGGAATAAACTTTAAATTAAATAGATTAAGTAAAACTCAAGAATCTAAAAGATTTATCAATAGCATGAAAATGAAATATATGGAATGTGACTTTACCAATATGGTGAGAGGAAATGAAAGCATAATACAATATAGATTGATAGCAAAGAAATACCTTGGAGTGCTCATTTTTGTTATTTGGGATCAATCATTAATTAAGATGGTAGAATCCAGGAAAATGTGATTCATAGAATCAAAGTAAGATGACTAAAGTGGAGAAGCATCTCTGGAGTCCAGTGTTTTACGTGATTGTATGAAATCTACAAAATTGAAGAGAAATTTTATAAAACAATATAAGACTCATTATGCTTTATGGTTCAGAATGTTGGCAATTGGAAACATGTCCAAAATAAGTGTAGAAGAAATGAGAATGCTGAGATGGATTACTGGCAATATACTAAGAGATAAAAAATTGAGTGCATTTGTAAAAAGTTAAAATTTTCTCATATTGAGATTAAGAAGAGGGAGAACTGATTGCCAATAAACGAGCTTATTACGAAAAGTGATAAGATCATAGTCGATGGCGTAATGAGGGCTAGAGGTGACCTAAATAAACTTGAATGGAGGCAATTAAGAAGGATAAGTTAATGCTTCGTGTTACTAATGAAATTTTATTAGGTGGATAACAATAAGGATATTACTTCATTAAATGTTTTAGTATCTATATACATAACATATATATCTTTCATCCATTATAGTGCCCGTTATTTACTTAATGTCCTTATAAGTTACCTAGTATATACTGGCCAACGTGTAATCCTCTTGACCACCATGTATCCCATCTACCATTTAAAACATTGGCTTTACATGATTTATAGATGTATTGCCTTGTTAAAACTATATTATTTAAGAATCTAAAACATAATATATAATTTATTTACCATCTTCTATGACACCTGACATTTACTAAATATCTCAAATGTGTCCCCGATGTTAGCAATCCAACATGGGATTTCATCATCTGCAACTCTGAGATTTGACATTTAGAACACTTATTTTCACAAATTTAGATCTTCACTTTGAAATTTGATCATTTTACTATAGTACAATTTATTTCTTAAAATTCCTAGATATACATCTTAATCTTAGCGATACCTCATCCTATTTACCTAAAATTCATAGTATTTGAGTGTGTAAGAGTATTCTTGTATTTTCTTATTTATTCCTCATCTAATATAAAGAGAAGCAATCACAATTTAGGGTTTAATCCATCTATTCTCTAAAACCTAACATGGTATTAGATAACATCATCTCTTTTTCACAAACTGATGCCACCATTTAAAAAGAAAAGAAAATTAATCTAGCTTAGCCGCCACCATTCACCTCTCAAAACAGCTGCCACCTTCTCCTTGTTCCCAAACCCTAGTTGCTGCCAAAATCTTATTCCTAAAACCCTCTCCTTGTTCTCAGATTTTCCACCACTTCTCCATCAAGATTTGCTCTCTTCTGCCGCCCCTCTCCATTAACTCTGTCGCCATCAAACCTGCTCTTTTGCCACCTCTCTGGAGGTGTTCCTTCCTCTGCATTATTGTTGTTGCGCTCTACTACTGTCACCTATCCGCATCTCCTCGGACTTCATAAGAGAACAAAAACCTTAATCAATAGCATCTACCGGGTCATGTTGCCGCTACGTGTTCTTATTGCTGCTGTTATTGACTAATCAACATCTACACTTATTCATGTTGTTACTCTTGTTCCATTGCCTGCTACACTGTTGTTGACTGTATCGACCAGATCTGTATCTATGACTTCTCTTATGCTTTGTTAACCATCTTTGTTGCTCGGTCGACCACTCTGCTACCTCTGCCAATCTTTCTGTAGTCATCTAATATCTCTGCTATGCATTTTACTACTATTCGACAATTCAGATCTACTGATTCGAGAGTATGATCTGAACTATTTATAGTTGTGTGTCATGTTCACGTTCTTTGATTTGTGAGCTACTTAGTTCTTCCAAACCACTGGTTCTTAGGTTTGCTATTGTATGACTCTTATCAAGGACAAACGTGATCTTGTGGGGATAAATCTACATCACCACCTGCAGAATGGGAAGAGCTAACTTCTGTGGGAGAAGCATGTGTGTGTTTTTTTCTTAGTGTTTCTTTTAGTAAGTTTGAGGAAAATCAAAACCTTATTTTCTGACGAGCTTAAGGATTACTCAAAATCTTATTTTCTGTTATTTTTTAGGATCTCTCAAAACATCTTCTACTGAGTACTGAGTTTAGAAAACTCTAAATTCTAACTGAATCCAAGGATATTTTTCAAGCAATATTCACGCATAATTGTTTTAATTGGCAACTTCAGCATCGACATCAATGATTCAGCAGTGAGAAATCAGAAAAGCAATATAGTATTTGTTGTGAATAATTTCAATATTTAATTGCTTAAAATTTTTTTGTTTTTTATTTAGGAAAGCTTTGTTTAGAAAGTCTTTTCTGGTCTTTGCAACAAGCTGGGCATGATTATTATCTATACTCCAGCTTAAGTGAAAGTATTAGAGCGTGTAAGGATATTTTTGTATTTTCATATTTATTCCTCGTCTATATAAAGAGAGATAATCCCAATCTAGGGTTGAGCCGTCTATTCTCTAAAACCTAACACATGGTAACACTAATATTCTTGAATCTCTCTCTTCAACGGTCAAAAGCAAGCACTAACAAAAAAATCCTATAGCTAACAATTCGTGGTAACCACTAAATCATGGATATGAATCTCCTAAAGTAAGCCTACACACATTGCACTAATATGGATATGAAAATCATATACGAGACAATGTTGGTTGTTGTTGGATTTAGGACCCAAAACCTGACCTGTTAAGGGGGTTCGGTGTGGTCGTCTGCTCCATGACGTGCGCGAGCACATGTGGATGAAGACACCTTTAGGGGTCAAGTTGATGGGATTGAATTAATTCAAGTGTGATTTGAATTATGGTTAGTTAAGATTTAATCCTATCATAAGGGTTTCCTATTCTATCTTGGACTTTAAGGAAACCTAGCCCAATTTAATATCTCATTATAAGAACCATCATATAAGATATGAGAACAAGAGAGCAATATTGCAATCTAGGTTAAAAAAGGTAGCCACTTTTCTTCATCCTCTATTTCTCCTCTCATAATCTTGGAGATCGAAGGAAGCTACACCGTCGAATCAGTGCCCATGACTTCCTTCAAGTCTGATGACAAGGCTATGAAGCAAGATTACACGAAGCATCTACAAAGAGATCTAATTTTCTAATCTCATGTATTTATTTTGTAGAGATCGTATAGTAGATATACCTGAATATTATCATTCTACAACATTCATTCTATCGGACCCTAGTATTATTATTTTATTAATAATCCCAACAAATCAGTTATAAAAGCATACATGTGAGTGTGTGTGGGTGTCTCGAGATCCTTATCCGCAAGAATATACAGTTAAAAGAACACAATATCTTAGATATTATGAAACGATTTCTATAAATCAATAGGTGCATGAATAATCATATTTCTTTTTAAGAAACTTTACAAATTATAAATGCAATGCATCTATAAGTCAAACATAATTATGAACCATCATACATTCGATTTTTTTCTTAGTCTCATATACACCTATGCCACTTCTTCAATACACCCAAGATATTATGTAAATTTTAGGGAAATACATGATATATTGCACATTTTGGGATATGTCTGAAAAGTTGTATCCGACACAAATTAAATTAAGTTTAAGAGTAGCCAAGTATTATAGATATATCAAATAAGGGTGCATTTCCTTCATTGAAGTATACATGCAACATAATGAAACATGTAAGGAATTTGTGACCCCTTGTCCTTTGGGATTGCATGACTTTACATGATGCTAGGACCTAAAATTTTACCTCTTCAATAAGGATTCCCGTTCCTTGCTTATTAATTGATGTCATGGGAACAAAATGTAAACTAGGAAATTAACAAGTTCATGCAACCAAAGAACAGGTTCATCAAACAATATAATAATTCTAAGATAAGAAGTTTGTAGAGATTGTGATAAGCTGAAAAATGAGAGTGGTTATATGGCCAAACCTCCCGAAAGGTCGAACGATATGGATATCTTATCATCATGTTCAGTAAGCCGGTAATTATTTGGAGTTGCCGTTGAAAAAGCAAACAGAAGTTCCTGCTGGGTAAGAGGCGTCAAGAATTTCAGCTGGAATGCTAAGTAGATGTTGACTCCATAAAGAACAACTGCTGATGCAACATCGGTAGCTAGCAATTGACCTTCATTTACAATGACTTCTGAACTAGACTGACCACGTAAATAGTATCGTTTGATATGCGCCCTGCCTCCCCTTCCTCGAACCAAAGGAGTCGTTTAGGTCTAAGGTTTACCCTAACTTAGGTTAGATTTTTTTTCTTTTTAATTGTTTGCTTATTTGTTTATTTTTTTTGTTTGACATTTATTGTGTGATATGGCTTATAACAATAATTTTTCCAATTTTCATGGCAATCCATATTACACCCTGACCTCTTTTTCGGATATTACCAACCCGGCATATCATAACTTTAACCAACCTAGTGTGCCAGATTGGTCTTATCCAAATCAATATAACCCATGCCCCCAATCTTATGACTATAATTTTTAAAATAATTTCAACTCTTTACAGAGTCAATGGGGATTCACCTCCCCCGAGTCCAATTTCCAACCAACTTGTCCTCCTTATCTACCTTGTCCACAAAATTTTCAAGATTCATACTCAGTTCCACCAGTTCAAAATAAAAACCATCAATCTTGAAAATGAGTATGCGTGAGTCCAAGCAACAATCACAAAATCTGAAGGACTCACAATTTCATCATAAATTCTAAAACAAAACTTCATCTTTTCAAGTCCAATCGCAATAAAATGATGAACCAATCGACTATGAAAAGATGCTTGAAGCCATGACTCAGGCTCAAATTGCTCGTAATCATGACATAGATCTAATGGTCCAAACTCTCCATTCTCACCGTTTGACCATTTCTGATGTCGCTAACCATTATGTTAGAGCCGAAGAATCATGTTGTTTTGAAAAATAAGATTCCATTTCAGCACGCCCATTTGAACTTGCCAAAACTCCAAATTTTGAAAATGACATTGACAGTTTGGCAAGTTATCCCTTTCCTGTAATTGAGCTTGAGAATGAATATGATCTTGAACCTCAACTTGGTGATTTAATTCTACTTCCTGATTCAATAATGACTCTGGTGTCTTCACCTGATTTCAATCTTTTTCCCGAGTCAACATTGGATCCTGTGCCAATTCATCATGAAATTGAATCGCCAGTCTTTTATGATCATCATATTGAACTTGACCAATTTCATACTTTTGAAAGTCCCATTGATAAATTGGCAAGTTCTCATTTTTATGAAATTGAACTCAATGAGAAATGTGACCTAGATTCTCAAATTTGTGATCCAGTTCAAATTCCCAAATCAATATTGACTCCTGTTTTGTTACCCGACTTGAGTAATATTTTAGAGTCAGTTTTGATTCCCACACCTGTCATTCTTGAACTTGAATCACCAATATTAAGTCACATTCTATTGTGGGGAAATGAATGTGGACTTGAGTTTCAACTTCTTGATTTGGACCCACTTCCTGAACCAATCTCGGCTCCTAAACCTTTACTTGATTTAAGTCACTTTCCTGAGTCAGTATTAGTTCTCGTACTTCCTAAGTCCAAGTCACTCATTCCATCTTTTCACACTCCATTTTGGGACAAGGGTGTTGATAAAATGACTCTGAAATTAATTATGAAATTTGAAAATTAGATGGAGTAAAATATTTAATAAAAATCATTCATGTATACATTATTTTAGTGGGTTATATTAGAGAGATTTCTGGTGGGTTCCTCCGAACTCCACGAAAATTCGATTGGGCCGCATTTTGTGGACCAATCAGAAGACCACCGGAACCACCACCTTAAGGTAATATTTTCCTTCCCTTTCTTCTTTTTCATGCATCTATGCATAAATTCATACATTGAGGACAATGCATGAGATAGGTGTGGGGGAGGGTTCTAACATAACTTAGGTTTTTCTTTTTATTTAAAAGAAAAAAAGGAAAAATTAACATTTTCTTTACTTTTAAAAAACTTTTTGAAAATAGAAACAATATTTTGACATATTTTTTGTAAGAAATTAAGTCAATTTAAGGAATAGGAGAATCATAATTAGGATTTCTTATACTTGGTCAAAATAAGATTATTTGTTTGATTTTAAGGATTAGGAAGATAATTTGTCAAAGTAATTTAGTCTTCATCTTTGCCTTGATGAAATATGCGCACTTTATACACTTACACACTTAGGGTTCAAAAACAAAGATTCTTATGCCTTATAAAAAATATATATGTATATCTATGAAAAATAAACAAATCTAATTATTGATTAGCTAGGTGCTTTGGCCTAAGCAAGCCTTGGTATTTATACAAAAGATGATTAGATAAGTTTGAAAATATATATATCTATAAAAAAATCTTCTGATTAAGCTGGGTATTTGTGCCTCGTAAAGCATAAGTATTCACGCCTAAAAGCGGTTCATATAATAAAATTCTTAGTTTTGTGGCCTTGTTTGCTCGGTCCTTAAGTCCTTGGGGTGCTTTCTCACCCGGTGCCCTAAGACCGTTTGGTTTGGGAGTCACCGATTAAAGGCTTGTTAAATGGACAGATTAGAAAGCCTAATAGAACTAATGAATAATACCACCAAAAATTAAAATATATATATATATATATATAAAATAAATAAATAAGGCATAAGAGTTAGAGTTAAAGAACCCTTGGTCAGAATTTTCACGGTCACGAAGGTGCATATGACTTAGGGTAATGTAATAGTCTAGATGAGAAGTACAATTTGACTCCTTACTTTGATTGATAATAAATTTTTGAATAGAGACTAAGTTTGGAATGAAAATTCAGTTTTCCTATAAGTTATAGATTACTTAAATCTTACAATAATATTTCAAATATTTTTCTTTCAAAATGTATTTTCAAAATATTAACATTTTCCTCTTTCTTTATGGGGTGCAATCCACTGAAAACCCTCACGAGACAAAACTCGTCCTCTAAGGGTAACTTGGACGTTTAACGGCTTGTTGCACAAGCTCAGTGCAATCGCGTGACCTGTGAAAGTGGTCTAATAATTTTTTATTTAGTTTTATTGTTTTGCTCGAGGACGAGCAAAAGATAAGTGTGAGGGTGTGATTGCACACATTTATTACATTATTCTTTATTACATATCCACATTTATCATGTAATAAATCTGCTAAATTTCTTGTCTTAAATGTCTATTTTACAGAAAATAATCATGTGGAGAAAGAGGATAAAATAAAATAAATATCAGTTAAATTCAGATTTAACTAGATCTATTTAGTTAGAGGAGGATGATCCCAAATCCAGTTGGTTAAATTCAGCTTTTGGTGAATCAAGTGGTTAAAGGTAAAGATCAACCGAGGATAACGTCAAATACAGAGTCCAAATCCAAAGGGATAAATGGATAGAGAGAAGATCAATGGATGAGATGAAGCAATTTTGACGCAGATTCTAGCTAGTTATATTTTAGTATTTGAATCATAACTTTCGCTACCAGAACTCAAATCTGATGATTCAAGATGATCCAGAAAGAGGACTTAAAGGGCCACAACTATTAAGTTGATCATTATTTCTAATTCTATCATTTGATAAGTTATATTTAGCAATCAATATGCCAATAAGCTGCAGATCAGAACTGAATATCCACATCAAATCAAGTTTGGAGATAAGGGGAGGATTCAAATTCAAAAATAGCCAGCTTCTCTTATCTTCATACTCCTCTACCCTCTGCATTTGTCCTATAAATACCTGCAATCTCAAAGGTAAAAAAGGGGATGACCAAGTAAAGAGTAGAACTTAGGTTAATTTATAGTTTGTAACTTAGGTTTTTAGTTTTCTTTATGTAATTTTTATTTTATTTATGTAACTCAGAGGAGAGGAGAGTTGACATCTCTTCTTTATGTGATACACCTGTGTAGGGGGAGCTTCACATCTCCGCCTATACATTGCATACTATGCTTTATGTGAGTTAGGGCTTGTCAGCCCTTCTTCATGTAATGCATGTATGCAGGGGAGCTAACTTCACGTCTCTCTCTTCATGAATGTATATCACATATATATCTTTATTGGTTGATTTGTTTTTCACCCTTTTGTTGATGATTTGATAAAAAGGGGGAGAAGAATTTGATGAGTTTATATATGCATGTTTATTTACTTTCCTGTTTTATATAAAAAGGGGGAGAAAGATTTTGAGAGTTTGTATATTTATGCATATATGTTTTGTTTATGCTAAAAGGAGAGAAAGATTTGGTTTTCGAATTTGGGTTTATGCATGTTTATCTCCTTGTTAGTGCATATATATTTTGTGCTTCATTGAATATCTTTATGTTTATTGTTATGCATGAGTTAAGGGGGAGCTTCTATGAAGCTTAACTTTAATCCATGCATATATAACTCCATGAGTTTTGTCATCATCAAAAAGGGGCAGATTGTTGGCCCAAAGGCCCATCACTCTAGTTTTGATGATGATTAATTCATGTAGTTATTGTACTAATGATCTTGTGTTTAATTAGTCTCAGATATTTGATCAAGATCTTAGTAGGTGTTTAGCTTCAATAAAGGATTTAAAGTCAAGTTTTGGAGCTAGCACGTAGTTGATTCAAGAGCTCATGCATCAAGATCACATCAAGTACTCAAGAGGAGTCTAGCTCATTGGATCATGTTTTGGACCAAGTCAAGAAGAAGAAGAGAAGAAGAAGAAGATTTTCAAGAGAAGACTTGTGTCTAGGTGTGTTTGGTTAAGATTTTGTTTTAGATAAAATGTAAAGGATAGATTAGTTGGTGGATTGCTCAAGTATCATATACACTCACACACAAGATTTAGATGTGTTTTCATAAAAGAATTTTCACTTTGGAAAAATACCGTTTTGATTTTGGAGTTCATATATACATGTGTTTTAACCAAAACCTTTTTAGTACTTATTGTCAAAAACATAGATATTCCATCATATATGTGTAGTGGATCATATCCATACACACTAAGCTTCAAAAGTGTTTTAAATATCTTGTTTTTGCATTTGGAGAAGTTTTGAAAAAATCAATTTGGAAAAATACAGTTTTGTTTAAAGCCAAAATTTCCATAAAACAAAATAGTTCAAAATATTTGTAACATGTTTTGATTTTACTCAAACATGTTTGTATTTTAAAGTTTATCAATGAACTTATTTTTGTAGATTTTTGGAGAATTTATGGGATTTTATTGAAGTAAAAAGACCAAGTTTTTATTCCTGAAAACAGTGTTTCTGACCTTCTGCCGGTCGACCGCACGGTCGACCGAGACAGAGGTCGGTCGACCGGGCGGTCGACCGACGTGCACAAAACGTGCACGGCTTGTTTGGCTGGAGGGCCAGTCAACCGATCCGATCGACCGCCAGAGAGTTCTGCTCTCTGGAAATTGCCCCGGTCGACCTGGCGGTCGACCGGCAGAGAGCTCTGCTCTCTGTATCCAGGCCACGGTTGACCGGCCGGTCGACCGCTGGCTCAACGGTCCGAAATCTAACTGTTGGCCAGTCGACCGGGCGATCGACCGACAGCAGACCAGGCTGCTGATCTGGCCTGCAACGGCTAGTTTTGTGAAGCCTAGAAAAGAGGCTTCTCTTTGACAGTTTCTCTACAAGATTTTTAGAGAGTTTCAAAGCCAGTTTTTCCTATCTATTGTAGAGGTTTTCTCCACTTGTTTTAAAGCTAATACTTCCATTCAAAGGAGAGTTTTCAAGAGTGTTTTGTAAAAGTGATTTCTTGAGTTTTTCACCACCAAATCAATCCTAGTTGTTCTCACACATACTTGAGCTTTCCATTGATATATCCATCCCATAGGAGAGTTGTTGTGAGATTGTTTTTAGGTGATCAAAGTGTTTAGATCACCAAGTGTTTCATTCTTGTATTTGAGGAAGAGGACTTGCGGGTTCGCGGTGTTTCGAGTTCTAGTGGGAGCTCGGTGTAGAGGTGCGGCTCGGCAAGCTAGTGTGCTTGCGTGTGTTTGTTCTTGCGGGAACGAGTGAGGGGACTAGTGAGTCCAAGGAGTTCTAGTGTGAACTCGTTGTAGGTGTTGCGGCACCAAGTGATCTGGTGGGATCGGTTTTTAGTAGAAATCCTTTGTAGTGTTGAAGGCGGGGACGTAGAGCAAGGGTGCTCGAACCTCGAAACAAATCTCCTGTATTTGCGATTGCTCTCTCTATCTCTCACTTGTATTTATCTCTTACTTGCTTCTATTGCTTTAATCTTTATATGCTTGATATATCTTGTGCCTTATTGATATATGCTTGGGATTGTTTGC
>JAVJIF010014740.1:57500-88453 GCA_038442645.1 Agave tequilana
AAATATCTCACCACTTTTACTTACTTATCCTATAATTTCAAACAAGATCTATTATTTCAACTAGGTTTAAAATGTCATAATTAAGGCTTTCTTAATTCCTAAGATACATCTTAATTTTCTTAAAATAGATCAAAACTTTGTCTCTTATTTCAAAAGTTTTTTTTTATTTCTAAAGAAGTGTAAAAGAAAGAAAATCTAAAAACTCTATGTTAGTAAACCCTCCCCCACACTTATTTCATGCATTGTCCTCAATGCATCATGATATATGTATGCATGAAACAAAATAGAGAGGGAAGGAAAAAATTACCTCAAGGTGGTGGTTCCGGTGGTGGTCGGATTGGTCCACGAAACATGGCCCAATCAACGTTTCTTTGGGTTTTGAGGAACCCACCAGAAATCTCAGAAATATGACCCACTAAAATGATGTATGCATGTGTTATTTTAATTATGTACATGACCCCATCTAATTTTAAGATTTTCCTAATAATTTCAGAGTCAAATTTATCAATTTCCTTGTCCCAGAATGGTATATGACATGATAAAACAGTTGACTTGGACTCAGGACGGACGGGAACTGACTCAGGGAATTGAATGAAGTCAAGTGATGGTTCAAGAGTCGAAGGTAGTTCAGAAATTTGGTCCAAGTCAAGAAATGAAAACTCAAGTCCACATGTATTGTCCAACAATGGAATGTGACTATCAAAATTGGTGATTCAAGTTCAGGAAGGATGGAATCAATACTGACTCTAGAAGGTTACTCAAATGGGTAATATAACCGGAGTCAATAATGATTCAGGGATTTGAACTGGATCACAGATGTGCAAATCTAGGTCACATATCTCATTTAGTTCAATTCCACAAAATGGAGAACTTGCCAAAATGTCAATTGAATCTTCAGAAGTGTAGAATTGGGCAAGTTCGACATGATCCTTAAAGATGGGTGATTCAACTTCATTGTGAATTGGGACTGGATTCAATGTCGGCTCCGGAAAAGGATTGAAGCGAGGTAAAGATACCGGAGTCATTATGGAATCAGGAAGAAGAATTGAATCACAAAGTTGGGGTTCAAGATCACATTCCTCATGTAGTTCAATTAAATGTGGAGAACTTGCCAATTTATCAATTGGATTTTCAGAAGTATGGAATTGGCCAAGTTCTATGTGATCATCATAAAAGATTGGTGATTCATTTTCACAATGGATAGGAAATGGATCCAATTCTGACTTGGGAAATGGATTGAAATCAGGTAAGGATATGGAAGTCATGATTGAATCAGGAAGTAAATTGGAATCATCAAGTGGAAGTTCAGGATCAAATTCATGTTCCAATTCAATTTCAGAAAAAGGAAAACTTGCCAAACGTCGATTGGATTTGAAGTTTGGACAAGTTCAGGTGAATGTGCTGAAATTGAATCAGGATTTCCAAAATGACAAGAGTCTTGGGTCATATCAATAGAGTGTGGTATAACTGGATTAGTCAAAGGTTGATAGGATAGAGTTTCCTCATTCCTAAGAAGGTTATCCAATTGTTCTCTCACACTATTGAAAGACTCAGTAAGATCTTTTTGCATTTGTAACATAGACTCTTTAAAGCTCTCTATACTCTCATCTTGACTTTCAAATGGTTGCCCTAGAATGGGAGTATATGAATCTTGATTTCGAAATTTTGTGAATAGTGTGAGTCAAAAATGTGTGATGATGGAAAAGTGGACTCACACAAGAGATCTTTACTCGTTTCCATGACAAATGGTTGTTCATTAGGAAGCGGTGGAACTGAGTAAGACTCTTGAAAATACGGTGGAATTGGAGAGGCCAATGTTTTCTGAAAGTGTTGCGTGGCCTGTTGTAAATTTGCTTCTATACTCCTTTGTAACTCAGATTTTTCTTCAAATAGTGGTTCAGAAAAAGGAGTATATGAAGTGGACTCGGGAAATGAATGATGTGGACAAGGATTTTGAAAATTTGACTCGGGGTACGTGAATCCCCAATGACTCGGTGAAGAGTTGAAATTATTTTGGACATTATAATTATTAGATGGGGGATATGGGTCATATTGATTCGGATAAGGCCAACCCGTGTATTTGGTTGGTGCATATTGTAAAACACCGGTTTGGAATTATCCGAATATGGAGATGGTGTGAAATATGGATTATTATTATGATGGAAAGAATTGTAATTGTAAGCCATATCACACAATCACAAACAAGAACAAACAAACAAACAAACAAAACAAGAAGAAAGAAAAGAAAAAATTCTAACCTAAGTTAGTGTAGACTTAGACCTAGACGACTCCTAACTGATAGACCGTCCACGGGAGGTTTAGTGTAGACTCTAACCACAAGCTAATCAGCCAGGGAAGGGTAAGGTTGGTGGGAGGTTTTCCGTCCGAAGACGTTCCTTAATTAAGTAACCAGCAACCTTCGGGCTTTCGGCCCTCAACCCCTTTCCTAGACACCGATTTTGCAAGAGTTAAATTCCAACACTTTTCCCCCTTAGGATAATCTCCTAGATGAGTCCGAGATGTCCCTAGGGCCAACGTCTACTTTTTTTTTATTAAATTAGGCTTGGGTTAGTGAGTGCTTGGGAAAATGATTTTCGGGCTAAGGAAGGGTAATGACCTCCCCCACCTTATCTTATTTACGGGTATGCCCTTAGAATTGAATTGTGCAAGTGTACAAGAAATATAGCTAGGATACACTCAAAGCATGAAAATCAAGCAAGGAGTTTGTCCTAGTCTAAATGCAATGCAAACACGTACCTTGCCTCCAGCACTCTTCAACAGTAAAAGTAAAGAATTGAAGAGACACGTGCCTAAAATGCAAGTGTCTAAACAATTTTTAGCAATTTCAATCAACTTTTTACTGTTTTTTAATTAAGCAGGAGTACAGTGAAGTATACAGGAAATCAAGTATAACAGCAGATGTAATTTGCAGATCTGAAGCCCCTGAAGAAAGCTTGTAAGTAGTTAACTCCTTATTGCCGCGTTCCCACGGCAAATGTTGTGGATCCGCGGCAATTTGGAGGGATCCTGGGCTCTGCTTTCTTGAGCAGAGGCCCAGGTCCACTTATATGTGACTGCAATGAAGATTTTCCTGTTTTCTTCTCCTGTAACCTGCAACAGAGAAGAAGAATCGTTTAGTACTTCACTTTAAACCAAAATAACGTCGCTCTCTCCCCCGGCAACGGCGCCATTTTGATTAAGAAAGAATACGTATGCGCCGTATTAGAGAATTGTCATCCCCGGCAATGGCGCCATTTTGATTAGACTAAAAAGGTGTACTTATTATGTGTATAAGAATGTATTTTATGTACCCTTTCTTGTCTCCGTTATAGTATAGGACTATACCGAGTCGATTCTCAGGGAGAGCTCGCGATGGAAGCTTTAACGTGTGGTAGTGAAGTGAACAAACGAGTATTCTTCTCTTGCTTATAACTTAGTGAATCAAATGTAAAAGAAACTAAAAGAAAGGATGGCTATGTTCATGGTGGAAATTGTCGGAAAAGAAATCAAGATTGGGATTGGTTTATTCACAAGAAAAGGAAAGAAAACTTAAAGAAAGCTTGAATTAAAAAGATCCATGACTAGCTTACCTTGCTAGCTTGCCAAGACTTACTAGACTCCTTGATAGCGAATGCGTGCCTAATGTTGTCACTCCATTGGCGTAGGGTTTGTCTAGCGTGTTGACCTAATTGCTTTCTCACTTGGAAGACGGTGGTTTAACCATCGAGAAGAGAAGATCATACACTTGCAAGATGAAATTAGCAAACACCCATGAGTTAGTGAAGTGGCAAGACTAGTGGTAAACTAGTACATGGAGAAGAATTTAGCTACAACAAGCCATAAGAAAAATACAAGAAAGCATGAAGTAAATTGCAAGAATTAAAGAAAGCAATAAAGAAAGCAATTAAAGAAAGCACATAGAATTAGAACCAAGCTTCAAGTAGAGGAAGAGGATGGATCAATCCTTGTTGCTTCAAGTGTCACCCTTGATTACACAAGCTCTCTCCCTCACAATCACTCTCTTTTACATTGAATTCTAGGGAAGAAGAAGAGGGATCTAAAGAACAAAACCTAAAGAGAAAAATACATGAAAATTACAATACTAAACTAATCTCCTCTCTTCTCCATTCAGTTTTTGTACGCAGATCCAAGTCCAGTATTTATAGCATGGGAGAGAACCTTCGAGAGCCTAGTTTGTTGCCACAAAATCCGGGGTCATAACGACCTAGATATGCCGCGGATTGCCGCGGGATCGCCGCGAGATCTGGGCCGTTGAGCCCAGATTTTCTGGTGAGATCTTCTTGTTAGTTAGTTAGCCACGTGGACTATCTGGAATCTTCGTTTGTTGCACGGATCTCTCTAGATCTGGATTTGAAATCTTTGGATTATCTTTAATCTTTGATTAATCACTTAATTATTGCTAATTAAGGTGATTAATTGCTTTATCTCCTTTAGATTGTGTACCTGCAAATATGTAGAGAAGAGGAGTAAAAATCACATATTTATTTGTAATATGCATGGGGATTATGATATAAAATATGCAATATTGGATACTAATCATATATATATATAGGTATATATATATATATATAAGTATATATACATATATATAGGTATATATATAGGTATATGTACATATATATAGGTATATATATAGGTGTATATATATATTTATAGGTATATATAGGTTTAGGTATATATATATATATATATATATATATATATATATATATATATATATATATATATATATATATATTATATATATATATATATATATATATATATATATATATATATATAACCTATACCTATATATACCTATATAAATATATACCTATACCTATATATACCTATACCTATATATATATATACCTATACATGCATACATACATACATACATACATACATACATACATACATATATATATATATATATATATATATATATATATATATATATTATATATATATATAGGTATATATACATATATATAGGTATATATATAGGTATATATATATATATAGGTATATATAGGTTTATGTATATATAGGTATAGGTATATATATATATATATATATATATATATATATATATATATATATATATATATATATATATATATATATTTAGGTGTGTATATATATATATATATATATATATATATATATATATATATATATATATATATATATATATATATATATATATAGGTATATATATATACACACACACACACACCTATACCTATATATACCTATATAAATATATACCTATACCTATATATACCTATACCTATATATATATATATATACCTATACCTATATATATATATATATACCTATACCTATATATATATATATATATATATATATATATATATATATATATATATTATATATACACACACACCTATATATATATATATATATGTATATACCTATATATATATGTGTGTGTGTATATATATATATATATATATGTATATACATACCTATATATATACATATATATATACCTATATATAAATATATATACCTATATATATATTGGCGGAAAGTTTGACTTTTGGACAAACTTCCTGAGTAAGAGTAGAAACAAGTTTAATTAGTAGTAATTGTACATAAAAGCTATGTAATACTACTCCTGGCTCTTTAAAACAATATTTTCTTCCTGTTTAGGTCATATTCGGCTCTTAGAAGTCCTAGTTGAAGCAAATCGGGGCTGAAATTTTGACTTTTGATCAAATTTTCCAATTAAGACTAGAAATAAGTTTAGTAAGTTCAGGCTAATCGGGACTGAACGTTGAACTTTTTACTGAACTTTTTAATTAACATTAGAAATAAGGTTAATTAGCACCAATTGTACATTAAAACTATGCAATACTACTCCTGACTCTTTAAAATCATATTTTCTCTCTGTTATGTCATAATCAGCTCATATAAGGCTTAGTTCAGGCCAATCGGGACAGAAAGTCTGACTTTGGTCAAACTTCCCAATTTAGACTAGAGATAAGTTTAATTAGTAGTAACTGTACATAAAAACTATGTAATAATACTCCTAGTTCTTGAAATCACATTTTCTCCCCGATTGGGCCCTTTTCGGCTCTTATATGACCTAGTTCAGGCCAATCGGGGCTGAACGTTTGACTTTTGGTCAAACTTCCAAATTAATACTAGAAACATGGAAAAATAGCAGTAATTTTACATAAAAACTATATAATACAACTCTCAGCTCTTGAAAATTATGTTTTCCTTTGATCTGGCCCCTTTTTAGCTCTTATATGGCCTAGTTTAGGTCAATCGGGGCTAAAAATTTGATTTCTTAAAAAAATCCAAATTAAGAATAGAAACAAGTTTAATTTATTGAAATTATATAAAAAAATATGTGATACAACTCTCGGCTCTTGAAACCATGTTTTCTCCCTGTCTGGGCCCTATTTGGCTCTTATAAGACCAGTTCAGACCAATTGGAGTTGAAAGCTTGACTTTTAGTTAAACTTCCCAATTAAAATTTGAACCCAGGTTATTTAGTAGTAATTGTACATAGAAACTATGTAATAACACTTTAAGCTATTAAAAACCATATTTCCTCCCATTTGGGCAAATTTCCGCTCTTATAAGACCTAGTTCAGGCTAATAAGGGATGAAGATTTGACTTTTGGTCAAACTTCTAATTAAACTTGAAACAGGTTTAATTAGTAGTAATTATATAAAATTACAATGTAGTACTACTCTCGGCTCTTAAAACTGCATTTTCTCCCCGTTTGGACCCTATTCAGCTTTGATAAGGCCTAGTTCAGGCAAACCAGGACTTTAAAGTTTGACTTTTTGTCAAATTTCTTAATCAATATTAGAACAAGGTTAATCAGTGGTACTTGTACATAGAAACTTTGTAATACCATTCATGGCCCTTGAAAACCATGTTTTTCTCCTATTTGGTCCCTGACTCGGCTCTTATAAGACCTCGTTCAGGCCAATCAGGGGCTGAAAGTTTGACAAAAGTCAAACTTCCAGATTAAAACTAGAAACAAGTTTAAGTAGTAGTAATTATATATAAAACTATGAAATACTACTCGCGGCTCTTTAAAATCAAGTTTACTCCCTGTTTAAGCCATATCCGGCTCCTAGTTCAGGCCAATCGGGGTGAAGTTTGACTTTTGATCAAACTTCCCAAATAAGACTAGAAACAAGTTTAATTAGAAGTAATTATATATAAAAACTATGTAATACGACTCCCGTCTCTGGATAATCATATTTTGTCCCTGTTTGGGCCTTATTCGTATCTTATAAGGCCTAATTCAAGCCAATCAGGATTAAAAGTTTGATTTTTAGTTAAAATATCCAATTAACACAGGAAACAAGGATAATTAGTAGTAATTGTACATAGAAACAATGTAACACCACTCTCGGCTCTCGAAACCATATTTTCCTCCAGTTTGGGCCCTATTTGGCTCTTTTGAGGCATAATTCAGATCAATCGGAGCTGAAAGTTTAACTTTCGGTCAAACTTCCAACTTGAGAATAGAAATAAACTGAATTAGTAGTAGTTATACATAGAAACTATGTGATACTACTTTCATCTCTTGAAAACCATGTTTTCTCCCCGTTTGGGCCCTATTATGCTCTTATAAGACCTGCTTAAGGCCAATCGGGGCTGAAAGTTTGACTATTGGTAAAACATTCCAATTAAGAATAGAAACAAATTTAGTTTGTAGTAATTATAAATAAAAACAATGTAATTCTACTCTCACCTGTTGAAAACTTCATTTTCTCCCGTTTGTGACCTATTCGGCTCTTATATGGCTTAGTCCAGGCAATTCGGGTTAAAAGTTTGATTTTTTATCAAACTTCCCAATTAGCACTAGAAACAAGGTTAATTAGTTGTAATTGAATATAGAAACTATGTAATAACACTTTCAGCTCTTGACGACAATATTTTCCTTTCGTTTGGACCTATTTGGCTCTTATAAGGCCTAGTTAAGGCCAATAAGGGTTGAAGGTTTGACTTTTCATCAAACCTCCCAATTAAGATTAAAACAAGTTTAATTAGTAGTAATTATACATAAAAACTATGTAATACTACCCTCAGCTCTTAAAAACTGCATTTTCTTCCTGTTTGGACCCTATTGGGTTCTTGTAAGACCTAGTTCAAGCCAATTCGGGGCTGAAAGTTTGACGTTTAGTCAAACCTCTAAATTAAGAATAGAAACTAGTTTAATTAGTAGTAGTCATACATATTTTCTCCCCGTTTGGGCCTTTCTCAGCTCTTATGAGGCCTGGTTCAGGCCAGTCGAGGCTGAAAGTTTGACTTTTGGTAAAACTTTCTAATTAAGACTGGAAACAAGTTTAATAGTGGTAATTATACATAAAACTATGTAATATACTCTTGGCTATTGGAAACTGCATTTCTCTTTATTTGGACTATGGCTAATCGGGGTTGAAAGTTTGACTTTTGGTTAAACTTTCAATTAACCCTAGAAACAAGGTTAATTAGTAGTAATTAGATATAAAAACTATGCAATACCACTCACGGCTCTTGAAAACCATATTCTCCTCCCGTTTGAATCCTATTTAGCTCTTATAATGCCTCATTCAGGCCAATCAAGGCTGAAGGTTTGACTTTTATTCAAACTTTCTTTTTAAGAATAGAAACAAGTTTAATTAGTAATAGTTGTATATAAAACTACCATGTAATACTACTCCCGACTCTTGAAAACATGTTGTCTCTTCTTTTTGGGCCTATTTTGTTGTTATAAAGCCTACTTCAGGCCAATTAGGGCTTTTCGTCAAACTTCCAGATTAAGGCTAGAAACAAGTTTAATTAATAGTAATTGTAAATAGAAACTCTGTAATACTACACCCGACTCTTTAAAATCACGTGTTCTCCCTGTTTAGGTCCTACTTGGCAAGAATAAGGCCTACTTCAGGCTAGTCGGGGCTAAAAATTTGACTTTTGATCAAACTTTCAAATTATGTACAGAAATAAGTTTAATTTATAGTAGTTATATATAAAAACTACGTAATACTACACCTTGCTTTGGAAAATCTCATTTTCCTCACCGTTTAGGTCCTATTCAACTCTTAACTTGCCTAGTACACGCTTTCAGGGCTGAAAGTTTGACTTTTATTCAAACTTTCAATTAACACTAAAAACAAGGTCATTTAATAATAAATGCATATGGAAATATGTATTACCACTCATGGCTCTTGAAAATCATATTTCCTCCCGTCTGAGTCTTGTTCGGCTCTTATAATTCCTAGTTGAGCCAATCGGGCCTGAAGATTTAGCTTTTGGTCAAACTTCCCAATTAAGAATAGAAACAAGTTTAATTTATAGTAATTATACATAAAACTATGTAATACTACTCCCGAATCTTGAAAACATGTTTTCTCCCTGTTTGAGCCCATTCAGCTCTTATAATGTCTAGTTCAGGCCAATCGGGGCTTAAATTTGACTTTTGGTCAAACTCTCCAATTAAGAAGAAACAAATTTAATTAGCAGTAATTATTCATAAAAATAATGTAATACTACTCCCGTCTCTTGAAACATGTTTTCTCCTTGTTTGAATTTTATTTGGCTCTTATAATGCCTAGTTTTGGCCAATCGGAGCTAAAAGTTTGACTTTTGGACAAACTTCCTGATTAAGAATAGAAACAAGTTTAATTAGTAGCAATTGTACATAGAAACTATGTAATACTATTTTGGCTCTTTAAAACAATGTTTTCTCCATGTTTAGGTCGTATTCAGCCCTTATAAAGCCGGGTTCAGGGTAATTGGTGCTGAAAATTTACTTTTAATTAAGCTTCCCAATTAAGACTATAAACAAGTTTAATTAGTAGTAATTATATAGAAAAACTATGTAATACTACTCGCTGTTCTTGAAAACTGTATTTTCTTCCCATTTGAACCCTACTCAGCTCTAATAAGGCCTAGTTCAGGTTAACAGGGCTTTAGAGTTTGACTTTTATTCAAGCTTCCCAATTAACACTAGAAATAACGTTAATCAGTAGTAATTGAACAGAAAACTATGCAATACCATTCACGACCCTTGAAAATCATGTCTTCCTCCCATTTGGTTCCTATTCGGCTCTTATAAAGCCTAGTCCAGGCCAATCAGGACTGAAAGTTTGATTTCTGATAAACTTTCCAATTAAGACTAGAAACTAGTTCAATTCGTAGTAATAATGCAAAATAAACTATGTATTAATACTCTTAGCTCTTGAAAACTTCGTTCTCTCCTCGTTTGGGCGGCTCTTATAAGGACTAGTTCAGGCCAATTGAGGCCGAAACAACTTTTGGTCGAACTTAGTAGAGACAAGGTTAATTAGTAGTAATTGTACATAGAAACTACGTAATACCATTGACGACCCTTAAAAATCATGTTTTCCACCTGTTTGGTCCCATTTGGCTCTTATAAGCCTAGTTCAAACCAATCGGTGTTGAAAGTTTGATTTTTGGTCA
Organism: Agave tequilana; assembly: GCA_038442645.1. Classification (NCBI taxonomy): domain Eukaryota; kingdom Viridiplantae; phylum Streptophyta; class Magnoliopsida; order Asparagales; family Asparagaceae; genus Agave; species Agave tequilana. The sequence continues at coordinate 67,966 of JAVJIF010014740.1, forward strand.
AACTTTCTAATAAAAATTAGAAACAAGTTTAATTAGTAGTAATTATACATAAAAACACTGTCATACTACTCCGGGCTCTTGAAAACCACGTTTTTTCCTTGTTTGGGCCCTAATCGGCTCTTAAAAAGCCTAATTCATGCCAATTTGGGTTGAAAGTTTAACTTTTAGTAAAATTTTCAATTAAGACTGGAAACTAGTTTAGTTAGTAGTAATTATACATGAAACTATGTCATACTACTCCCGGCACTTGAAAACCTCATTTTCTCCCCGTTTGGGCCCTAATCGGCTCTTACAAGGCCTAATTCAGGCCAATTAAAGTTGAAAGTTTGACTTTTTGTAAACTTCCCAATTAAGACTAGAAACTAGTTTAATTAATAGTAATTATACATAAAAACTATGTATTACTACTCTCGGCTCTTGAAAACCTCGTTTGAGTCTTAATCGGCTCTTATAAGGCCTAGTTGAGGCAAATCAGAACTGAAAGTTTGACTTTTGATCAAAATTCCTAATTAACATAAGAAACAAGATTAATTAGTAATAATTGTGCATAGAAAACTCCATAATCCACTCTCAGCACTTGAAAACCATATTTTTCTCCTGTTTGGCCCCATTCAGCTCTTATAAGGCCTAGTTCGGACCAAGAAGAAGTGAAGGTATGGGTTTTAGTCAAACTTTCATATTAAGACTAGAAAATAGTTTAATTAGTGGTAGTTGCACATAAAAACTATGTCATACTACTTTCGGCTCTTGAAAACCTCATTTTTTCCCGTTTGGGCCCTAATCGGCTTTTATATTGCCTAATTCAAGCAAATAAGGGCTGAAAGTTTAACTCTAGGTCAAACTTTCCAATTAACACTAGAAACAAAGTTAATTAGTAGAAATTATACATAAAAACTATGTAATACCATTCACGTCCCTTGTAAACCTTGTTTTCCTCCCGTTTGGTTCCCATTCGGCTCTTATAAGGCCTAGTTCAGGCCAATTAGGGCTGAAATTTGACTTTTGGCGAAAATTCTCAAATAATCCTAAAACAAGTTAAATTAGTAGTAATTGTACATATAAACTATGTATTAGTTCAACCTGCCCTCGAAATCTCGTTTTTCCCCCTGTTTGGGCTTTATTCGGCTCTTATAACCAATTTAGGCTGAAAGTTTGACTTTTAGTCAAACTTCTCATTAACACTAGAAACGAAGGTATTAGCAGTAATTATATATATAAACTATGTAATACCATCCAAAACCCTTGAAAACCATGTTTTCCTCCCGTTTGATCCCTATTCGGCTCCCATAAGGCCTAGTTTAGGCCAATCGGGGCAGAAAGTTGACTTTTTGTAAAACTTTCCAATAAAAAGTAGAAACTAGTTTAATAGTAGTAATTATACATGAAAACTATGTATTACTATTCCCGACTCTTAAAATCTCATTTTTTTCCTTGTTTGGACCCAATCAGCTCTCATAAGGCCTAGTTAAGACCAATCGGGGCTGAAAACTATTTGTCAAACTTCTCAATTAACATTAGAAATAAGGTTAATTAGTAGTAATTATACGTAGGAACTATGTAAATACCACTCTTGTCTCTTTAAACTAGGTTTTCTCCCTGTTTAGGCAATATTCGGCTCTTATAAGGCCTAGTTCAGGCCGACCGGACTGAAAGTTTGACTTTTGATTAAACTTTCCAATTAAGACTAGAAACAAGTTTAATTAGTAGTAATTTTACAAAAGAACTGTATAATACTACTCTCGTCTCTTGAAAACCATGTTTTCCTCCTGTTTGGGCCCTATTTCGCTCTTATAAGGTCTGGTTCAGTTCAATCGTGGCTGAAAGTTTGACTTTTAGTCAAACTTCCAACTTAAGGATAAAAACAAGTCTAATTAGTAGTAGTTATATATAGAATGTGATACTACTCTCGGCTCTTGAAAACCATGTGTAACACCCGTTTGGGCCTTATTCCGCTCTTATAAGGCCTACTTCAGGCCAATCGGGACTGAAAGTTTGACTTTAGGTCAAACGTCCTAATTAATATTAGAAATAAGGTTAATTAGCAGTAATTGTACATAGAAACTATGAATTACCATTCTCAGCTCTTGAAATCATGTTTCCTTCCTGTTTGGGCCCTCGGCCCTTGTATGGTACTCAGACCAATCGGAGCTGAAAGTTTGACTTTAGTTAAACTTTCAAATAAGAATACAAAACAGTTTAATTTATAGCAGTTATACATAAAAACTATGTAATACTACACCCGGCTCTTGAAAACCTCGTTTTCTCCCTATTGGGGCCTTAATCGACTATTATATGGCCTAGTTAAAGCCAATCAGGGTTATAAGTTTGACTAAAAAAATCAACTTATAACCTTGATTGGCTTGAACTAGGCACAGTAGAAACAAGATTAATTAGTTACATAGAAAATATGTAAATACCACTCTCAGCTCTAGAAAATCATGTTTGTCTTTCGTTTGGACCTTATTTGACTCTTACAAGGCCTACTTCAAGTCAATAAGGGCAGAAGGTTGACTTTTGATCAAAATTCCAAATTAGATCTAGAACAAGTTTAATTAGTGGTAATTATACATAAAAACTATATAATACCACTTTTGCCTTTTAAAACTGTATTTTCTTCCTGTATGGACCCTATTCAGCTCTTATAAGACTTAGTTCAGGCCAATCATAGGTGAAAGTTTGACTCTTTGTCAAAATTCTCAATTAACTCTAGAAACAAGATTAATTAGTAGTAATTATACATAGAAACTATGTAATACCATTCACTACACTCAAAAACTATGTTTTCCTCCTGTTTGGTCCCATTTTGACTCTTATAAGTCCTAGTTCTCGTCAATCGGGGTTGAAAGTTTGACTTATGGTCAAACCTCAAAATTAAAAATAGAAAAAGTTTAATTTATAGTGGTTATACATAATAACTTTTTAATACTACTCTCAGCTCATAAAAACCTCATTTTCTCCCCTTTAAGGCATATTCAGCTCTTATATTAGCCTAGTTCTGACTAATCCATGTAGAAAGTTTAAACTTTTGTCAAACTTTCATTTAACACTAGAACAACGTTGATTAGTAGTAATTGATATAGAAATTATGTAATACTATTTCTGACCTTTGAGAATCATGTTTTCTCCCCTTTTGGGCCCTATTCGGCTCTTATAATGCGTAGATAAGGCCAATCAGAGCTCAAAATTTGACTTTTGATCAAACTTCTAGATTAAGACTACAAACTAGTTTAGTTTGTCGTAATTGTATATAGAAACTATGTAATACTACTCCCTCCACTTTAAAACAAGTTTTCTCCCCCGTTTAGGTCATATTCGGCTCTTATAAGGCTAGTTCATGCCAATCGGGGTGAAAGTTTGACTTTTAATCAAACTTCCTAATTAATACTAGAAACAAGGTTAATTAACAATAATTATACATCGAAGAAATGTACTACCACTTTTTGCTCTTGAAAATCATGTTTTCCACCCGTTTGAGTCTTGTTTGGCTCTGATGAGGCCTAGTTCAGCCAATTGGGGCTAAAAATTTCACTTTTGGTCAAGCTTTCAAATTAAAAATAGAAACAAGTTTATTTAGTAGTTTATTATGCATAAAAACTATGTGATATTACTCTCGACTCCTGAAAATCATATTTTCTTCCTGTTTGGGTCTTATTTGGCTCTTATAATGCCTCATTCAAGCCAATCTGGGCTGAAGGTTGACATTTGGTCAAACTTTCTAATTAAGAATAGAAACAAATTTAATTAGTAGAATTATAAATAAAAACTATGTAATACTACTCCCGTTCTTGAAAACATGTTTTCTCCCCTTTTAGGCCCTATTCGGTTCTTATAAAGCCTCGTTCAGGCCAATCGGGCTGAAAATTTGACTTTTAGTCAACATTCAGATTAAGGCTAGAAACAAGTTTAATTAATAGTAATTGTACATAAAAACTATTTAATACTACTCCAAGCTCTTTAAAGACATATTTTCTCTCTATTTAGGCGCTATTAGGCTCTTATAAGGCCTACTTCAGGCTGGTCGGGGCTAAAACTGTGGCTTTTGGTTAATCTTTCAAATTAACTACAGAGATAATTTTAATTTATAGTAGTTATATGTAAAAACTACGTAATACTATTTTATCTCTTGAAACCCTCAATTTCTCCCCGTTTAGTCCCTATTCAACTCTTATATGGCATAGTGCATGCGTATTGGGGCTGAAGTTTGACTTTTGTCAAACTTTCAATTATCAAACATCCAATTAATACTAGAAACAAGGTTATTTAGTAGTAATTGCACATAAAACTATATAATATCACTCACAGCTCTTGAAAATCATATTTTTCTCTTGTTTGGGTCATGTTCGGCTCTTATAATGCCCAGTTGAGGCCAATCGGGGCTAAAGATTTCACTTTTGGTCAAACTTCCCTATTTAGTATAGAACAAGTTTAATTAGTAGTAATTTTATATGAAAACTATGTAGTACAACTCCCGGCTCTTGAAAAGATGTTTTCTCCCAGTTTGAGCCCCATTCGGCTTTTTATAATGCCTAGTTCAGGCCAATTGAGGCTGAAGATTTGACTTTTTATCAAACTTTCCAATAAAGAATAAAAACAAGTTTAATTAGTAGTAATTATACATAAAAACTAATAATACTACTCCCGGCTTTTGAAAGCATGTTTTCTCCTTGTTTGAGTCCTACTCTGCACTTATAATGCCTAGTTCAGGCCAATCGAGCATGAAAGTTGACTTTAAGACGAACTTCCTGATTAATAGTAGAAACAAGTTTATTTATAGTAATTGTATACAGAAACTATGTAATACTAATCCTAGCTCCTAAACAATATTTTCTCCCTGTTTAGGTCATATTCGGCTTTTTAAAGGCTTTGGCTCAGGCCAATCTGGCTGAAAGAGTGACTTTTGATCAAACTCTCCAATTAAGGCCAGAAACAAGTTTAATCAGTAGTAATTATATATAAAAACTATGTAATACTACTCCAGCTCTTGAAAATTATAGTTTCTCCCGATTGGGCCCTTTTTGGCTCTTATAAGACCTAGTTTCAGGCCAATCGGGGCTGAACGTTTGATTTTGGGTCAAACTTTCCAATTAACAGTAGAAACAAGGTTAATTAGCCACAATTGTACATAGAAACTATGTAACAAAACTCCTAACTCTTTAAAACCATATTTTCTTTCTGTTTAGGTCATAATCGTCTCATATAAAGGCCTAGTTCAGGGCAATCGGGACTGAAAGTCTGACTTTGGTCAAACTTTCCAATTAAGACTAGAAACAAGTTTAATTAGTAGTAATTATATATAAATACTATGTAATATTATTCCGGGCTCTTGAAAATCACATTTTCTCCCCGATTGGGCCTTTTTCGGTTCTTATAAGGCCTACTACTGGCCAATCGGGGTTGAACATTTAACTTTTAGTCAAACTTCTCAATTAACAATAGAAACAAGAAAAAATAGCAGTAATTTTACATAGAAATTTTGTAATACAACTCTCAGATATAGAAACCATATTTTCGGGTTTGGCCCATTTTTAGCTCTTATATGGCCTAATTTAGGTCAATCGGGGCTAAAAGTTTGATTTTTTGAAAAAATTCTCAATTAAGAATATAAACGTTTAATTAATCAAATTATATATAAAACTATATGATACTACTCTCGGCTCTTGAAAATTATGTTTTCTCCCTGTCTGGTCCCTATTTAGCTCTTGACTTAGTTCAAGGCCATCGAGGTTGAAAATTTAACTTTTAGTCAAACTTTTCAATTAAAATTAGAACTTAGGTTAATTAGTAGTAATTGTACATAGAAATTATGTGATACTACTTTCAGCTTTTGAAAATAATTTTTCCTCCCGTTTCGGCCCTATTCGGCTCTTACAAGGCCTAATTCAGGCCCATAAGGGCTGAAGATTTGACTTTTGGTCAAACATCTAAATTAAGACCTAAAACAATTTAAATTAGTAGTAATTATACAAAATTACAATGTAAAACTACTCCTGTCTCTTTAAAACTGTATTTTCTCCCCGTTTGGACCCTATTTAGTTTTTATAAGGCCTTGTTTAGGCCAACCAGGGCTTTAAATTTAGCTTTTAGTCAAAGTTACCAATTAATAATAGAAATAAGATTAATTAGTAGTACTTATACATTGAAACTTTTTAATACCATTCACAGCACTTGAAAATCATGTTTTCCTCCCGTTCGGTCTCATTCGGCTCTTATAAGGCCTAGTTCAGGCCAACTAGGGCTAAAAGTTTGACAAAGTCAAACTTCCAGATTAAGACTCGAAACAAGTTTAACTAGTAGTAACTGCATATAGAAACTATGTAATACTACTCTCGGCTCTTTAAAATCAAGTTTTCTCTCAATTTAAGCTATATGGCTCCTAGTTCAGACCATTCAGGGTGAAAGTTTGACTTTTGATCAAACTTCCAAATTAAGACTAGAAGAAAGTTTAATTAGAAGTATTTATATATAAAACTATGTAATACTACTCCCGGCTCTGGATAATCACATTTTGTCCCTGTTTAGGCCCTTTTCGTATCTTATAAGGCCTAGTTCAGCCCAATTGGGGTTAAAGTTTGACTTTTGGTAAAAATACCCAATTTACATAAGAAACAGGAATAATTAGCGGTAATTATACATAGAAACTAAGTAACACCACTCTCAACTTTCGAAACCATATTTTCCTCCAGTTTTGGCCCAATTCGGCTCATATAAGGCATAGTTCAGGTCATTCGGGGCTGAAAAGTTAAACTTTTGGTCAATCTTCCAACTTAAGAATAGAAACAAATTGAATTAGTAGTGGTTATATATAGAAACTATGTAATACTACTTTTGGCTCCTGAAAACATATTTTCTCCCTATTTGAGTCCTATTCGGCTCTTATAATACCTAGTTCAGGCCAATCGACAATGAAGATTTGACTTTTGGTCAGACTTCACAATTAAGAATAGAAACATATTTAAATAGTAATTATATATAAAAACTATATAACACTACTCCCGACTCTTGAAAATAGATTTTCTCCTTTTTTGAGCCATACTCTGCTCCTATAATACTTAATTCAGGCCAATAGGGGTTGAAAGTTTGACTTTTGGACAAACTTCCTGATTAAGAATAGAAACAAGTTTAATTAGTAGTAATTGTACATAGAACTATGTAATACTACTCCTGGCTCTTTAAAACAATATTTTCTCCCTGTTTAGGTCATATTCGGCTCTTATAAGTCCTAGTTGAAGCCAATCGGGGATGAAAAGTGACTTTCGATCAAATTTCACAATTAAGACTAGAAACATGTTTTGTTAGTAGCAATTACATATAATAACTATGTAATACTACTCCCAGCTCTTGCAAACCATATTTTTTCCCCGTTGGGCCCTTTTCGTCTCTTATAAGGCCTAGTTAAGGCTAATTGGGACTGAACGTTGGACTTTTTGCTAAATTTTTCAATTAACATTAGAAATAAGGTTAATTAGCACTAATTGTACATAAAAACTATGCAATACTACTCCTAACTCTTTAAAATCTTATTTTCTCTCTGTTAGATCATATTCAGCTCATATAAGGCTTAGTTCAAGCCAATCGAGACTGAAAGTCTGACTTTGGTCTAACTTCCCAATTTAGACTAAAACAAGTTTAATTAGTAGCAACTGTACATAAAAACTATGTAATACAACTCTCAGCTCTTGAAAATCGCATTTTCTCCCCGATTGGGCCCTTTTCGGCTCTTATAAGGCCTAGTTCAAGCCAATCGAGGCTGAACGTTTGACTTTTGGTCAAACTTCCAAATTAAAACTAGAAACATGGTAAAATAGCAGTAATTTTACATAGAAACTATGGAATACAACTCTCAACTCTTGAAAATCATGTTTTCCCCCCGATCTGGCCTAGTTTAGGTCAATCGGGGCTAAAAATTTAATTTCTTAAAAAAAATTCAAATAAAGAATAGAAATAAGTTTAATTAAATGAAATTATACACAAAAACTATGTGATACAACTCTCGGCTCGTGAAAATCATGTTTTCTCCATGTCTGGGCCCTATTTGGCTCTTATAAGACCAGTTCAGGCCAATAGGGGTTGAAAGTTTGACTTTTAGTTAAACTTCCCAGTTAAAATTAGATCCCAGGTTATTTAGTAGTAATTTTACATAGAAACTATGCAATACCACTTTAAGCTATTAAAAACCATATTTCCTCCCGTTTGGGCCATATTCCGATCTTATAAGACCTAGTTCAGGCTAATAAGGGATGAAGATTTGACTTTTGGTCAAACTTCTAAATTAAGTAGTAATTATACAAAATTACAATGTAATACTACTCTCGGCTCTTAAAAACTGCATTTTCTCCCCGTTTGGACCCTATTCAACTTTGATATGGTCTAGTTCAGGCCAACTAGGACTTTAAAGTTTGACTTTTGGTTAAATTTTTCAATCAATATTAGAAACAAGGTTAATCAGTTGTACTTGTACATAGAAACTTTGTAATACCATTCACGGATCTTAAAAATCATATTTTTCTCCTGTTTGGTCCCTAACTCGGCTCTTATAAGGCCTCGTTTAAGCCAACTAGGGGCTGAAAGTTTGACAAAAGTCAAACTTCCAGATTAAAACTAGAAACAAATTTAAGTAGTAGTAATTATATATAAAACTATGAAATACTACTCGTGGCTCTTTAAAATCAAGTTTACTCCCCGTTTAAGCCACATCCGGCTCCAAGTTCAGGCCAATCGGGGTAAAAGTTTGACTTTTGATCAAACTTCCCAAATAAAACTAGAAACAAGTTTAATTAGAAGTAATTATATATAAAAACTATGTATTATGACTCCCGTCTCTGGATAATCATATTTTGTCCCTGTTTGGGCCTTATTCGTATCTTATAAGGCCTAATTCAAGCTAATCGGGATTAAAAGTTTGACTTTTAGTTAAAATATCCAATTACACAAGAAACAAGGATAATTAGCAGTAATTATACATAGAAACAATGTAAGACCACTCTCAGCTCTCGAAATCATGTTTTCCTCCAGTTTGGGCCCTATTCGGCTCTTTTGAGGCATAATTCAGATCAATGGGGCTGAAAGTTTAACTTTCGGTCAAACTTCCAACTTGAGAATAGAAACAAACTGAATTAGTAGTAGTTATACATAGAAACTATGTAACACTACTTTCAGCTCTTGAAAACCATGTTTTCTCCCCGTTTGGGCCCTATTATGCTCTTATAAGATATGGTTCAGGCCAATCGGGGCTGAAAGTTTGACTGTTGGTAAACATTCCAATTAAGAATAGAAACAAATTTTAGTTTGTAGTAATTATAATAAAAACAATGTAATACTACTCTCACCTATTGAAAACTTCATTTTCTCCCCGCTTGGGACTTATTCGGCTCTTATACGGCTTAGCCAAGCCAATTCGGGGATAAAAGTTTGACTTTTGATCAAACTTTCCACTTAGCACTAGAAATAAGGTTAATTAGTTATAACTAAATATAGAAACTATGTAATAACACTCTCAGCTCAACAATAATATTTTTCTTTCGTTTGGGCCCTATACGGCTCTTATAAGGCCTAGTTAAGGCCAATAAGGGATGAAGGTTTGACTTTTTATCAAACCTCCCAATTAAGATTAGAAATAAGTTTAATTAGTAGTAATTATACATAAAAACTATGTAATACTACTCCCAGCTCTTAAAAACTGCATTTTCTCCCCGTTTGGACCCTATTGCGTTCTTATAAGACCTAGTTCAGGCCAATTCGAGGCTGAAATTTGACGTTTAGTCAAACCTCTAAATTAAGAATAGAAACTAGTTTAATTTGTAGTAGTTATACATATAAACTATTTGATACTACTCCCGGCTCTTAAAAACCATATTTTCTCCACGTTTGGGCCTTTCTCGGCTCTTATAAGGCCTGGTTCAGGCTAGTCGAGGCTGAAAGTTTGACTTTTGGTAAATTTTCTAATTAAGATTGGAAACAAATTTAATTAGTAGTAATTATAAATAAAAACTATGTAATACTACTCCCGGCTCTTGAAAACATATTTTCTCCCTTTTAGGCCCTATTCGGTCTTATAAAGCCTCGTTCAGGCCAATCGGGCTAAAAGTTTGACTTTTAGTCAAACATTCAGATTAAGGCTAGAAAAAAGTTTAATTAATAGTAATTGTACATAAAAACTATGTAATACTACTCTCGGCTCTTTAAAGACATATCTTCTCTCTGTTTAGTCCCTATTAGGCTCTTATAAGGCCTACTTCAGGCTAGTCGGGCTAAAATTTGACTTTTTGTCAATCTTTCAAATTAACTACAGAGATAAGTTTAATTTATAGTAGTTATATATAAAAACTATGTAATACTACTTCTAGCTCTTGAAAACCTCATTTTCTCCCAGTTTACGCCCTATTCAACTCTTATATGGCATAGTGCAAGCTTATCGGGACTGAAATTTAACTTTTGGTCAAACTTTTAATTATCAAACATCCAATTAACACTAGAAATAAGGTTATTTAGTAGTAATTGCATATAGAAACTATGTAATATCACTCACGGCTCTTGAAAACCATAATTTTCTCTTATTTAGGTCATGTTCGCTCTTATATAATGCCCAGTTAAGGCAATCAGGGCTGAAGATTTCACTTTTGGTCAAACTTTCCTGTTAAGAATAGAAATAAGTTTAATTAGTAGTAATTTTATATGAAAACTATATAGTACAACCCCCGACTCTTGAAAAGATAATTAGTAGTAATTGTATATAGAAACTATGTAATACTACTCCTATCTCCTAAACAATATTTTCTCCCTGTTTAGGTCATATTCGGCTTTTTAAAGGCCTAGGCTCAGGCCAATCTAGGCTGAAAGAGTACTTTTGATCAAACTCTCCAATTAAGGCCAGAAACAAGTTTAATTAGTAGTATTTATACATAAAAACTATGTAATACTACTCCCACCTCTTAAAACTGTAGTTTCTCCCGATTGGGCACTTTTTGGCTCTTATAAGGCCACTTCAGGCCAATTGGGGCTGAACGTTTGACTTTGGGTCAAACTTTGCAATTAACACTAGAAATAAGGTTAATTAGCCTCAATAGTATTTAGAAACTATGTAATAAAACTCCTAACTCTTAAAAACCATATTTTCTCTGTTTAGGTCATAATCGGCTCATATAAGGCCTAATTCAGGGCAATCGGGACTGAAAGTCTGACTTTGGTCAAACTTTCCAATTAAGACTAGAAACAAGTTTAATTAGTAGTAATTATACATAAAAACTATGTAATACTATTCCCGGCTCTTGAAAATCACAATTTCTCCTTGATTGGGCCTTTTTCGGTTCTTATAAAGCCTAGTTCAGGCCAATCGGGGTTAAACGTTTGACTTTTAGTCAAACTTCTCAATTAACACTAGAAACAAGAAAAAATAGCAGTAATTTTACATAGAAACTATGTAATACAACTCTCAGATCTAGAAAACCATGTTTTCCTCTGGTTTGGCCCATTTTTAGCTCTTATATAGCCTAATTTAGGTAAATCGGGGCTAAAAGTTTGATTTTTTGAAAAAATTCCAAATTAAGAATATAAACAAGTTTATTAATCAAAATTATATATAAAAACTATATGATACTACTCTCGGCTCTTGAAAATCATGTTTTCTCCCTGTCTGGGCCCTATTTAGCTCTTGGCCTAGTTCAGGCCAATTGGGGTTGAAAGTTTGACTTTTAGTCAAACTTCCTAATTAAAATTAGAACTTAGGTTAATTAGTAGTAATTGTACATAGAAACTATTTGATACTACTTTCAGCTTTAGAAAATAATATTTCCTCCCGTTTCAGTCCTATTCGGCTCTCACAAGGCCTAATTCAGGCCCATAAGGGCTGAAGATTTGACTTTTGATCAAAAATTAAGATCAGAAACAAGCTTAATTAGTAATAATTATACAAAGTTACAATGTAAAACTACTCCCATCTCTTGAAAACTGTATTTTCTCCCCGATTGGACCTAATTTGGCTTTTATAAGGCCTTGTTCTGGCCAATCAGGGCTTTAAAATTTAACTTTTAGTCAAATTAACAATTAATATTAGAAATAATGTTAATCAGTAGTACTTATACATAGAAACTTTGTAATACCATTCACGGTACTTAAAAACCATGTTTTCCTCCCATTTGGTCCCATTCGGCTCTTATAACGCCTAGTTCAGGCTAATCAGGGCTGAAAGTTTGATAAAAATCAAACTTCCAAATTAAGACTAGAAACAAGTTTAAGTAGTAGTAACTGCATATAGAAACTATGTAATACTACTCTCGGCTCTTTAAAATCAAGTTTTTTCCCTATTTAAGCTATATCTGGCTCCTAGTTCAGGGCAATCGGGTGAAAGTTTGATTTTTGATCAAACTTCTCAATTAAGACTAGAAGAAAGTTTAATTAGAAGTAATTATATATAACAACTACGTAATACTACTCCCAGCTTTGGATAATCACATTTTGTCCCTGTTTAGGCCCTTTTCGTATCTTATAAGGCCTAGTACAGCCCAATCGGGGTTAAAGTTTGACTTTTAGTAAAAATACCCAATTAACACAAGAAACAGGGATAATTAGCAGTAATTGTACATAGAAACTAAGTAACACCACTCTCAGTTCTCGAAACCATATTTTCCTCCATTTTTGGCCCAATTCGGCTTATTTAAGGCATAATTCAGGTCATTCGGGCCGAAAAGTTAAACTTTTGGTCAAACTTCCAACTTAAGAATAGAAACAAATTAAATTAGTAGTGGTTATACATAGAAACTATGTAATACTACTTCTGGCTCCTGAAAACATATTTTCTCCCTGTTTGAGTCCTATTCGGCTCTTAGAATGCCTAGTTCAGGCCAATCGGGAATGAAGATTTGACTTTTGGTCAGACTTCACAATTAAGAATAGAAACATATTTAATTAGTATTAATTATACATAAAAACTATATAATACTACTCCTGACTCTTAAAAACATGTTTTCTCCTTGTTTGAGCGATATTCTGTTCTTATAATACCTAGTTCAGGCCAATAGGGCTGAAAGTTTGACTTTTAGACAAACTTCCCGATTAAGAGTAGAAACAAGTTTAATTAGTAGTAATTGTACATAAAAACTATATAATACTACTCCTGGCTCTTTAAAAGAATATTTTCTTCCTGTTTAGGTCATATTCGGCTCTTATAAGTCCTAGTTGAAGCCAATCGGGGCTGAAAGAGTGACTTTTGATCAAATTTTCCAGTTAAGACTAGAAACAAGTTTAGTTAGTAGCAATTATACATAATAACTATGTAATACTACTCCCAGCTCTTGAAACCATATTTTCTCCCTAATTGGGCCCTTTTCGTCTCTTATAAGTTCTAGTTCAGGCTAATCGAGACTGAACGTTGGACTTTTTGCTGAACTTTTCATTAACATTAGAAATAAGGTTAATTAACGCCAATTGTACATTAAAACTATGCAATACTACTCCTGGCTCTTTAAAATCATATTTCTCTCTGTTAGGTCATATTCAGCTCATATAAGGCTTAGTTCAGGCCAACCAAGACTGAAAGTCTGACTTTGGTCAAACTTCCCAATTTAGACTAGAAACAAGTTTAATTAGAAGTAACTGTACATAAAAACTATGTAATACTACTCCTAGTTCTTGAAAATCACAGTTTCTCCTCGATGGGGCCTTTTTGGCTCTTATATAAGACCTAGTTCAGGCCAATCGGGGCTAAACGTTTGACTTTTGGTCAAACTTCCAAATTAATACTAGAAACATGGTAAAATAGCAGTAATTTTACATAAAAACTATGTAATACAGCTCTTATAAGTCCTAGTTTAGACCAATCGGGCTAAAAATTTAATTTCTTAAAAAAATCTAAATTAAGAATAGAAACAAGTTTAATTAATTGAAATTATACATAAAAACTATGTGATACAACTCTCGGCTCTTGAAACCATGTTTTCTCCCTATCTGGGCTCTATTTGGCTCTTATAAGACCAGTTCAGGCCAACTGGGGTTGAAAGTTTGACTTTTAGTTAAACTTCCCAATTAAATTTAAACCCAGGTTATTTAGTAGTAATTGTACATAGAAACTATGTAATACCACTTTAAGTTATTGAAAGCCATATGTCCTCCCGTTTGGGCCCTATTCCGCTCTTATAAGACCTAGTTCAGGCTAATAAGGGATGAAGATTTGACTTTTGGTCAAACTTCTAAATTAAACTTGAAATAAGTTTAATTAGTAGTAATTATATAAAATTACAATGTAATACTACTCTCAGCTCTTAAAAACTACATTTTCTCCCCGTTTGGACCCTATTCAGCTTTGATAAGGCCTAGTTCAGGCCAACCAGGACTTTAAAGTATGACTTTTGGTCAAATTTCTCAATAAATATTAGAAACAAGGTAATCAGTTGTACTTGTACATAGAAACTTTGTAATACCATTGACGGCCCTTGAAAACTATGTTTTTCTCCTGTTTGGTCCCTAATTCGGCTATTATAAGGCCTCGTTCACGCCAACCAGGGGCTGAAAGTTTAACAAAAGTCAAACTTCTAGATTAAAACTAGAAACAAGTTTAAGTAGTAGTAATTATATATAAAACTATGAAATACTACTCGCGGCTGTTTAAAATCAAGTTTGCTCTCTGTTTAAGCCATATCCGGCTCCAAGTTCAGGCCAATCGGGGTGAAAGTTTGACTTTTGATCAAACTTCCCAAATAAGACTAGAAACAAGTTTAATTAGAAGTAGTTATATATAAAAACTATGTAATACGACTCCCGTCTCTGGATAATTATATTTTGTCCCTGTTTGGGCCTTATTTGTATCTTATAAGGGCTAATTCAAGCCAATCGGGATTAAAAGTTTGACTTTTAGTTAAAATATCCAATTAACACAAGAAACAAGGATAATTAGCAGTAATTGTACATAGAAATAATGTAACACCACTCTCAGCTCTCGAAACCATATTTTTCTCCAGTTTGGGCCCTATTCGGCTCTTTTGAGGCATAATTCAGATCAATCGGGTTGAAAGTTTAACTTTAGTCAAACTTCCAACTTGAGAATTGAAACAAACTGAATTAGTAGTAGTTATACATAGAAACTATGTGATACTACTTTCAGCCCTTGAAAATCATATTTTCTCCCCGTTTGGGCCCTATTATGCTCTTATAAGACCTGGTTCAGGCCAATCGGGCCTGAAAGTTTGACTATTGGTAAAACATTCCAATTAAGAATAGAAACAAAATTAGTTTTGTAGTAATTATAAATAAAAATAATGTAATACTACTCTCACCTATTGAAAACTTCATTTACTCCCCGTTTGGGATCTATTCGGCTCTAATACGGCTTAGTCCAGGCCAATTCGGGGCTAAAAGTTTGACTTTTTATCAAACTTCCCAATTAGCACTAGAAATAAGGTTAATTAGTTGTAATTGAATATAGAAATTATGTAATAACACTCTCAACTCTTGACAACAATATTTTCCTTTCGTTTGGGCCCTATCCGGCTCTTATAAGGCTTAGTTAAGGCCAATAGGGCAGAAGGTTTGACTTTTCATCAAACCTCCCAATTAAGATTAGAAAAAGGTTTAATTAGTAGTTATTATATATAAAAATATGTAATACTACCCCTAGCTCTTAAAAACTGTATTTTTCCCCGTTTGGACCCTATTGGGTTCTTATAAGACCTAGTTCAAGCCAATTCGGGGCTGAAAATTTGACGTTTAGTCAAACCTCTAAATTAAGATAGAAACTAGTTTAATTAGTAATAGTTATACATATAACTATGTGATACTACTCCCGACTCTCAAAACCATATTTTCTCACCGTTTAGGGCCTTTCTCTCGGCTCTTATAAGGCTTGGTTCAGGCCAGTCGAGGCTGAAAGTTTGACTTTTGTAAAACTTTCTGATTAAGACTGAAAACAAGTTTAATAGAGGTACTTATACATAAAAACTATGTAATATACTCTCGGCTATTGGAAACTGCATTTCTCTTTATTTGGTTCCTATAGCTAATCAGGGCTGAAAGTTTGACTTTTGGTCAAACTTTTAATTAACCATAGAATTAGATATAAAACTATGCAATACCACTCACGGCTCTTGAAAACCATATTCTCCTCCTGTTTGGATCCTATTTTGCTCTTATAATGCCTCATTTAGGCCAATTAGGGCTGAAGGTTTGACATTTGTTCAAACTTCCTTTTTAAGAGATAGAAACAAGTTTAATTAGTAGTAATTTATATAAAACTATGTAATACTACTCCCGGCTCTTGAAAACATGTTCTCTCTCCTTTTTGGGCCTATTCCGTTGTTTATAAAGCTTAGTTCAGGCCAATTAGGGCTTTTCGTCAAACTTCCAGATTAAGGCTAGAAACAAATTTAATTAATAGTATTGTAAACAGAAACTCTGTAATACTACACCGACTCTTTAAAATCATGTGTTCTCCCTGTTTGGGTCCTACTTGGCTCTTATAAGGCCTACTTCAGGCTAGTTGGGGCTAAAAAATTGACTTTTGATCAAACTTTCAAATTATGTACAGAAATAAGTTTAATTTATAGTAGTTATATATAAAACTACGTAATACTACACCTTGCTTTGGAAAATCTCATTTTCTCACCGTTTAGGCCCTATTCAACTCTTAACTTGCCTAGTACACGCGCTTTCAGGCTGAAAGTTTGACTTTTATTCAAACTTTCAATTAACACTAAAAACAAGGGCATTTATAGTAAATGCATATAGAAAATATGTATTTCCACTCATGACTCTTAAAAATCATATTTTCCTCCTGTCTGAGTCCTGTTCGTCTCTTATAATTCCTAGTTGAGGCCAGTCTGGCCTGAAGATTTGGCTTTTGGTCAAACTTCCTAATTAAGAATAAAAACAAGTTTAATTTATAGTAATTATACATAAAAACTATGTAATACTACTCCCGACTCTTGAAAAAATATTTTCTCCTTGTTTGAGCCCTGTTCTGTTCGGCTCTTATAATGTCAGGCCAATCGGGGCTTAATTTGACTTCTGGTCAAACTTTTCAATTAAGAATAGAAACAAACTTAATTAGTAGTAATTATTCATAAAAACAAAGTAATACTACTCCCGACTCTTGAAAACATGTTTTCTCCTTGTTTGAATTTTATTTGGATCTTATAATGCCCAGTTTTGGCCAATCGAGCTAAAAGTTTGACTTTTAGAATACGTTAATCAGTAATAATTGTACATAAAACTATGCAATATCATTCACGACCCTTGAAAATCATGTTTTCCTCACATTTGGTTCCTATTCGGCTCTTATAAAGCTTAATCTAGGCCAATCAGGACTGAAAGTTTGATTTCTGGTAAAACTTCCTATTAAGACTAGAAACTAGTTCAATTCGTAGTAATTATGCAAAATAAACTATGTATTAATATTCTTAGCTCTTGAAAACTTCGTTCTCTCCTCGTTTTGGGCGGCTCTTATAAGGACTAGTTCAGGCCAATTGGGGCCGAAATAACTTTTGGTCGAACTTACTAGAGACAAGGCTAATTAGTAGTAATTGTACATAGAAACTACGTAATACCATTGACGGCCCTTAAAACTATGTTTTCCTCCCGTTTGGTCCCATTCGGCTCTTATAAGGCCTAATTCAGGCCATCTGTGTTGAAAGTTTGATTTTTGTCAAACTTTCTAATAAAAATTAGAAACAAGTTTAATTAATAGTAATTATACATAAAAACACTGTCATACTACTCCGGGCTCTTGAAATCACGTTTTCTCCTCGTTTGGGCCCTAATCGGCTCTTATAAGCCTAATTCATGCCAATTTTGGGTTGAAAGTTTAACTTTTAGTAAACTTTCCAATTAAGACTGGAAACTAGTTTAATTAGTAGTAATTATACATGAAACTATGTCATACTACTCCCAGCACTTGAAAACCTCATTTTCTCCCCGTTTGGGCCTAATCGGCTCTTATAGGCCTAATTCAGCCAACCGGGGTTTAAAGTTTGAATTTTAGTAAAACTTTCTAATTAAGACTAGAAACTAGTTTAATTAATAGTAATTATACATAAAACTATGTATTACTACTCTCGGCTCTTGAAACCTCGTTTGAGCCCTAATCGGCTCTTATAAGGCCTATTTGAGGCAAATCAGAAATGAAGTTTGACTTTTGATCAAATTCCAAATTAACATAAGAAATAAGGTTAATTAGTAATAATTGTGCATAGAAAACTCTATAATCCAATCTCAGCACTTGAAAACATATTTTTTCTCCCGTTTGGCCCCATTCAGCTGTTATAGGCCTAGTTCGGGCCAATAAGAAGTGAAGGTATGGTTTTCAGTTAAACTTTCAAATTAAGACTAGAAATAGTTTAAATTAGTAGTAATTGCACATAAAAACTATCCATGCTCCTATCGGCTCTTGAAAGGCCTTATAAGAGAGCCTAATAGGGTCCGAAAAGGAGAAAATAAGGTTTTCATGTGTTGAGAGTGTATTACATAGTTTTTATGTACAATTAGTACTAATTAACCT
The DNA here is from genome assembly GCA_038442645.1 of Agave tequilana. Classification (NCBI taxonomy): domain Eukaryota; kingdom Viridiplantae; phylum Streptophyta; class Magnoliopsida; order Asparagales; family Asparagaceae; genus Agave; species Agave tequilana. The sequence goes on from JAVJIF010014740.1 coordinate 86,444, forward strand.
TATTTCTAGTGTTAATTGGAAGTTTTACCAAAAGTTAACTTCAGTCTATATCAGCCTGAACTAGGCCTTATAAGAGACGAACAAAGCCCAATAGGGAGAAAATGAGGTTTTCAAGAGCCGGGAGTGAATGACATAGTTTTTATGTATAATTACGACTAATTAAACTTATTTTTATGTTTGACCAAAGTAAAACTTTCATCCCGATTGGCCTGAAGTAGGCCTTATAAGAGCCAAATAGAGACCAACGGGAGGAAAACATGATTTTCAAGGGCCGTAATAGTATTACATATTTTCTATGTATAATACTACTAATTAATCTTATTTATGGTGTTAATTGGGGATTTTGATCAAAAGTCAAACTTTGAGCTCCGATTGGCGTGAACTAGGTAGGCCTTATAATGGCCGATTAAGGCCCAAACGGGGAGAAAACGAGGTTTTCAAGAGCCGAGAGTAGTAATACATAGTTTTTATGTATAATTACTACAAATTAAACTAGTTTCTAGTCTTAATTGAGAAGTTTTACTAAAAGTCAAGTTTTCAGCCCCGATTGGCCTGAAGTAGGACTTATAAGAGCCGAATAGGACCAAACGGGTGGAAAACATGATTTTCAGGGCCGAGAATGGTATTACTAGTTCTATGTACAATTTCTATTGATTAACCTTTTTTCTTGTGTTAATTGGGAAGTTTTAACAGAAAAGGCCTTATTAAGAGCCTAATAGGGTCCAAACGGGGAGAAAATACAGTTTTCAAAAGTCAGGAGTAGTAATATATAGTTTTTATGCATAATTACTACTAATTATACTAGTTTCTAGTCTTAATTGAGAAGTTTTATCAAAAGTAAACTTTCAGTCCCGATTTGTCTGAACAGACCTTATAATGGCCGATTAAGGCCAAACGGAGAGAAAAACGAGGTTTCAAGAGCCGAGAGTAATAATACCTAGTTTTCATATATAATTACTACTAATTAAACTAGTTTCTAGTCTTAATTGAGAAGTTTTACCAAGAGTCAAACTTTCAGCCCCGATTAGCCTGAACTAGACCTTATATGAGCCGAATAGGGCCCAAACGGGAGAAAACATGGGTTTCAAGGACTGAGAGTGGTATTGTATAGTTTCTATATACAATTATTACTAATTAACCTAGTTTCTAATATTAAATTTGAAAATTTAAACAAAGTCAAACTTTCAGCTCTGATTAACCTGAACTAGTCCTTATAAGAGCCTAATAACGTCCAATCGGGGAGAAAATATAGTTTTTCAAAAGCCAAAGTAGTAATACATAGTTTTTATGTATAATTGCTACTAATTAAACTAGTTCTAGTCTTAATTGAGAAGTTTGACTTAAAAGTCAACTTTCAGCCCCGATGGCCTGAACTGGGCCTCATAAGAGCCGAATAGGGACCAAACGGGAGGAAAACATGATTTTCAAAGGCCCTGATGGTGTTACATTATTTTTATGTACAATTATTAATAATTAGCCTTGTTTCTAGTGTTTATGAGAAAGTTTGATCAAAAGTCAAACTTTTAGTTCCGATTGGCCTAAACTAGGCATTATAATAGCCGATTCGGCCTAAACAGGGAGAAAATGAGGTTTTTCAAGAGTCATTAGCAGTAGCACATAGTTTTTCTGTATAATTATTACTATTTAAACTAGTTTCTAATCTTATTGAAAAGTTTTACCAAAAATCAAACTTTCAGCCTCGATTGGCCATTTACTACACTTATAAGAGTCGAATAATGACTAAATGGGAGGAAATATGGTTTTCAAGGCCGTAAAAGGTATTACATAGTGCTATGTACAATTACTACTGAATAACCTTATTTCTAGTGTTAATTGAGAAGTTTGACTAAAATTGAACTTTCAGCTCCTATTGGCCTGAATTAGGCCTTATAAGCCTAATGGGTCCAATCAGAGAGAAAATACAGTATTCAAAAGTTAGGAGTCATATTAAATAGTTTTTAATGTATAATTATTACTAAATAAACTTATATTAAGTATTAGTTGAAAGTT